>JAUMHM010000079.1:1546581-1562645 GCA_032362435.1 Melikaiella ostensackeni | reverse complement strand
TGGTAACTTTATAAACTTAGGACTAATGACGAGTTGTTTAATTGAATACAATTGTGACGTACAGATGATCAAAAGTCTTAAAGTCTCAAAATTGTTTGTAAAGATTATAATGTATTAAATATATTTAATAAAAATTCTAAAATATCAGAAAGGTTTAAATAGTTTACAGGAGAATTCACAAACATTTCCAAAGTTTCAGAAACCTCAAAATTATTAATATAATTCAAGGATTCAACAAAATTTTTTAAGTTGGAGACTTACTTGGTCTAGCCTAGCCGGTCTACCCACCTCTACATATTAATTTTTTTACTGAAAATTTAACTATTCCATTTTTGGTTTAACATTTATATTGTTTGGTTGAAGATTCGTCTTCTTTGTTAGAAAATAATCTTTTTGCTCGAAAATTCATGTTTTTGGTTAAAAATTCAACTAATTGGTTATGAGTTGAACTCTTCTGTTAAAAATTGTTGTCGTTTAAGATTCATTATTTTAGTTGAAAATTCATCTCTGGATGAAAAATCGTTTATTTTTTTTGATTGAACATTAATTCATTTTTTTCTAGTTGATGATTCATCATTTTAGTTGAAAATTCATCTCTTTGGTTGAAAGTTTAACTATTTGGTTGAAAATTCGTTTTTTTTTTTTGAAAGATAATTTTTAACTTAAAATTTAACTACTCCATTTTTGGTTGAAAATTTAACTATTTGGTTGAAAATTGATCTTTTTAGCTGAAAATTCAACTATTTGTTATAAATTGATCTTTTTTTATTGCAAATTCAACTATTGTTGAAAATACAATTATTTGTTGAAAATTCAACATCTTCTAAAACATTTTCTGTTGGTATTACGATGTTGTAGATCTTCCAAAGGTGGGAGTCGTTACTAGGTAAATCTAAGGAAACACTTTTATAAAGAAAAAATATTTGTAAAATACAAAAGTAAATAAAAGAGTAACGATAGTTACCTTTTGAATCGGAACGATAACTAGTTACTTTTTTCGTGATGTAACGGTAACGATAACTAGTTCCTTTTAAAAAGTAACTTACCCATCACTGTTTGCATTCCAGTCTTGCAATTGAAATCTTAAAAAGTGATGAAGTTCATTAAAATATTCGCGCGAAAATTTGCGCGAGTGGTGCCCTCTGAGTTGACAGGTTCAAAAATTCAAATGGGCGCGAACGGTGAACCGTCACACAACGTGCGGGCGACTCATTGTCAGTTTGAGTTGTTGTTTGTGTCGTCGCTTTTGTGTAAATTACGCGTTTCCTTTTTAATCTAAAAGTGCCGAACTTTTTCTAAAATGAGTCAAGACTCGGAAGGTTGTTATGTGACGTGCACAGCAAAGTTAGAGTGGTTGAACGCTGAAGGATGCATTACAAGAAAAGTTAACCACAAAACGGCGACTCTCCGCTTGATCAGGAACAATTTTCGTGAAATGCTTGTGGAAGTTCGAGGAGAAAAATCAAATGCTGTGATAAAATTCGCCCTACGAGCTATTTCTGTCTTCAATAGATTTATGAGCGAAGGAAAGGCTTCAATTAAATTCCAAGAGGATAAGTGTACTTTGTTTCTGTCGAATGCTCCAATCGCTCAGCTCGTAAGTTTCCTGAAGACGATTTTCATAAAAATGACGGGACAATCAGACAAACCGGTAACGAAGACTTCCATGAGAGATAAATTGCTTTCGAATGCAAAGGGAGGAGAAACTGATATTAGTCCTGCTACTGCAGCTGAAGTAAATAAAGCGAGGGAAAAGGCTGCAACTGTTTCAAGAGCTACGCTGACGACTCCATCGCCAACAAGTATCAGAAAGAGAAAACTTACTGGTGAAAATACTCCGAAGGTTCCGAGGGCGAAAAAATTAAATATGAGTAATCCCACTATAGGAGAAATGACGGAGGAACAGAAGAAAGTGCTGGCTGCAATTTTGGGGGGAAAAAATGTATTTTTTACGGGAAGTGCTGGGACGGGAAAGTCGTTTTTGTTGAAGAGGATCATTGCTGCTTTACCTCCGGATGTTACTATGGCTACTGCAAGTACTGGTGTCGCAGCTTGTCATATTGGTAAATTCGATATTTATTTCGTAAATATTCATAATGTCATTGAATCTAATATTTTTTAGTAAATGAGATTTTTATGTTCGTCGATCGTCTTAAAACTGAAGTAGCTTATTTTTCGGCTCAATTTAGTAGGCTTTCAGTTAAATATTATGAAATCTTGATATATCTATTTCAAATTATTCTATTTTGCACGTTTCCAATTTTATATCATAAAATTTGAAACTTCCAATTTTTAACTTATTTTTACTGTATGCATGAAATTAAAAATCGTGCAAGTAAACTTCAATATGTTTCAGTCTTTAGCATTTAATTTTAAAAAACATTAAATTTAAAGGCTTCCGTTTTAAAATTGTCGATTCTTGTAGGCTTTCAAATTTGAATTTAAGAATGTTTAATCATTTGACCTTTGAATCGCTTGAATTTAATGGCCTAAAATCTTTGAAAATAATTTAAATAGTTTCAAACATTTTATTCTCTAAATACAGGGTGGCCACTGGACCGCGAAATGACAGGGAATCTTTTAAGACCGGTAAAAACCGGGAAATGACAAAATTTATTTTTTGACTGGGAATTTTACAAATTTTTAGAGAAAAAATCTGTCCAATCACTTGAAATATCACAAATTTCATATCATATGATATAATGCAATTTAAAATATGTTCGATTTTAACTTTTGTTTAATGTTAAGTTGAATTGTTAACTTTTTCAATTATAAAATCATTCAGTTTACAATGCGTAATTCTAAAATATTTTTATTTAAAAAATTTCCATTTTATATCTTCATTTTGAAGCTTACATTTTCAATTTAAAGAATTTTAAAATGCAGTTTTGAAGACTTAAACAATTAAAAATTAAAAGCGTTTGAATTTGAAGTTTTTGATAAAAAGCATTTAAAGTTGATCAACTATAAATATAAATGAATTAATGATTTTAAAAACTGACATCTAGTTCGAGAATTAAAAATTGTACAATAATTGATTTTACAAGACGATTCTAAGTCTGTTTAAAATTAAACAATTTACAGATTTGAGTGTTGAAAATTGAACAGTTTCAATTCGATAGCCTTAGTCGTTAAGCAAGTGTAAAAGTCCGATTGAAAATAGATAAAATATTTTCAATTTTAGAATAATTTCAAATTAATAGATTCATAATTAAAAGCTTTTATTTAATTTCAAATCATATTTAAATATTGTTTCTGTTTAAAATATTCCATATTTAACCCATTCAATTTGAAATTTTTTAATTAAAAAAAAAATTTTAATGCGTAGCAATGTTTGACTGTTCATTTAAAATGAGCAATTATAAATCAAATATTCAAAACTGAATTATTTGAAATGAAAAACCGTGAATCGTTGAAATTTCAGAGTGTGAAATTTAAACTTTGAACGTTACAATTTTTTAACTGTTTAATTTGTAAGTGAATGTATTGAATTTTGATGTATTTGGAAGAGGGACATTTTTCCTCTTCAATATTTTTATTGAGTTTTAAGGAAGGAAATTTTGGTTTTGATTTTTTTCTGAATTTGGAAGAGGAACATTTTTTTATTTTTATGATTGTTTTTGAGTTGGAAGGGAGGAAATTTTGGTTATTAATTGTTTTTCCGAATTGGAAGGGAGAAATTATTTATTCTTAACATTTTTATTGAGTTGGAAGGAAGGAAATTTTGGCTTTCAATTTTTTCTGAATTGGAATAGGGAAATTTTTTATTTACAAGATTTTTACATAGTTGGAAGAGACGATGTTTTGTCATTTATTTTTTTTTCTGAATTGAAAGAAGGAAATTTTTTCATTTCAACATGTTTTTTAGTTTGAGGGGAGAAAATTTTGATTCTATTTTTTTTTTTAATTGAAAGAGGCCATTTTTTGTTTTTATCATTTTTATTGAGTTGGAAGGGATGAAATTTTGGTTATTTTTTTCAGAATTGGAAGAGGCCATTTTTTTCTTGTCAACATTTTTATTGAGCAGACGTTGGGCGAATTTGGTGCTTTTAACATCAGATGAAAGGGTGGAACTTTTAATTTTCAATTCTGCACTGAATTAGAAGAGGCACATGTTTTATTTTTAACATTTTACTAATGTGAGTTGAGAGGGAGGATTCTTTTTAATTCAGAGCATTAAAAATGATAGCATGGATTTATATTTTTTCACCAGAAATCTTTGAACTGTTCAATTTATAAAAGTTAAAAATTAAAAATTTTGCAGTTTAATGGCATTTAATTTAAAATTGTTAAATTGGAAAGTATCAAAGGCTTTCATTTGATACATGTAAATTATTAAGCGTTTGAATAAAAAATTTCTGAATTAAAAATGTTGTAAGCTTCAATTTTAAAGGTATTTAAAATTCAAAAGAGTTCCACTTTAAGTGCTTTAATTTGCAGTTCAGTTTTAATTACTTCAAATGAAAAAAATTTCAGTTTTAAGAGTTAGAATTTTTTAAATTTCAATCGAGGGGCTGCGAAGTCCGCTGAAATCAATGTAACGTTATTTTAGCAATGTCGTGTGACTTCAATCTGACTTCAATACTGACTTCGTCATGATTACTACGACACCAAGGTTACGAGTCTATGCTTTTCATAGCATTACGTGATTTCGTTAGGACTTCACGAAAAATTCTAACATTCGAAGCGTTCGACTTCAGAGTGAATAGCCCGTCGATTTCAATAACCCTGAACAATTTTTGCAAATCGAGAAATGACCGGGAATTTTTTTCCTCGATTAAAACGGCCACCCTGAAATATCAACATAATTTATTTTCCAGGTGGAATAACTCTTCATCAATTTGCTGGAATCGGACTCGGCACAGCTTCAGTTGAAGCTTGTTGTAAAATGGCATCAAAATCAGCAGCATCAGCAATCTTGCGAAAAACAAAACACTTGATTATAGACGAGATATCAATGATTGACGCAGACTATTTCGAAAAAGTTGAAGCCGTCGCTCGATACGTTCGCCGAAATGAGAAACCGTTCGGTGGAATTCAACTGATTCTTTGCGGCGATTTCTTCCAACTACCTCCCGTCTCTAAACGAGAAGAAAAAGTTAAATTCTGCTTTCAGAGCAAAGCTTGGGCGAACTGTATTCAAGTAAATTTTGAACTCCGCGTCGTTCACCGTCAAAAGGATCCCATCTTTGTTAATATTCTCAACAACGTCAGAATAGGAAGAATAACCGAAGAAGTCACCGAAAAACTGAAAGCTACCTCGTTTCAAAAAATCGAAAGCAATGGGATTTTGGCCACCAGGTTGTGTTCTCACATAAAAGAAGCGAACGAAATTAATGATTCACAGCTGGAAAAACTTCCAGGCGATCAGAAAGTCTATATCGCTGAAGATTCAGACAAGATGATGACGAAAATTTTGGACCAGCAACTTCCAGTACCAAGCCGGCTTGTTCTGAAAGTTGGAGCACAAGTTATGCTTTTGAAGAACATCAACGTGAGCAGTGGACTCGTAAACGGAGCAAGAGGAGTCGTGGTGAAGTTTGTAGGCGGCTATCCAGTCGTTCATTTTAGAACCGGAGGAGAGTATCAAGCTAAAATGGAGACGTGGAGTATAAAAACTGCAGGGGGTGGAATCGTTCAACGAAAGCAAATTCCTTTTAAACTCGCCTGGGCGTTTTCGATTCACAAGAGCCAGGGCCTAACCTTAGATTGTGTAGAAATGAGCCTCTCGAGAGTTTTTGATGCTGGACAAGCCTACGTAGCACTTTCGAGAGCACAAAGTTTGGAGTGTCTAAGGGTTCTAGATTTTAATGCGAAGCAAGTTTGGGCGAATCCACTTGTTCTCGAGTTTTATAAGAACTTCAGGAGGCGGATCCACGAAATGGAATTGATTCCCTTGGGCAGAAAAGCTAAGCCTATAGTGTCTGTAAGTTGATACTTAGGTAGATAATTAACGAATTCAATTATTAAGTTTAAAATTTGAAATAGTAAGGTTAATTGCAATGAAAATCATGATTTCAGTTTGAGCTTTCTAAGACTGGAAATATTAAAAAAGAAAGAAAAAAACCAGTGTGAAAGTAAAGTGATAGTCATAATAATGTTTGTATGTTTAGAGAGGAAGTGATATTTATCAAGCGAATTCTTTAGAATAAGGTTTTATGATTGACTCATGAATATTATAAAAGTCATTCCTGGTGAACTATGAAATAATTTACAATAACAGGCAGCTTTTGATACTGCTTAAACTTTGTAATTTTAATTTTACTATCCCAGTAACTATGCAGTTGTGATTTTAAGAGAAAAATTAAATAAACGATCGATAAGTGAATAAATAACGAAAATCGAATATATTACAATGCTTATAAATCTTCACAAGAGAGTCTAAAATATTTTACTCTTGAGACTAATAATTACAAGATATACATACAGCGAAAAGTATCAACAATCGAAAACTGTGATTTCTATCGAGGGTATGTAACGCCAAGTGTGACTAGCGTTTGCAGTTTCTGAGCATATTGATGTTGCACTTTGAATTTGCTCACGACTGCTGCACTGAATGTCTATTTTGTACTGGCCTGAAGTCAGAAACACGACTCGGCACTCGTGGAATGCTCGGCCAGATTCTTGGAGCTGTACAAAATAAAATATTTTAAAACAGTGAGTAGTCCCTTGTAGTGTTATTCAATTATTTCCACTGTTACTCTTTTTATTTTTAAGATAATTAGGTGGATAATATTTACCATGGGAAGTAAGACTTTATTAGAACCAGCGATCGACAATCTCGTATCCAATCGATAATTGTTGACTCCATTGTGATGATCTTGATAAAAATTTATAGACAATGTGAGGTCTCGCAGTGGATTTTCGAGAGCGTTGAAAACACCAACACCGACACTAACACATTCGCCCAAAGCACAGGTCAATTCGTCCTGAGCTTTAACAACTGCGTCGTTTATTTTGACCTCTGCAAAAAATTGATTTATTAATAACTAGAAGAGACTTGGGTTACATTTTAAATAATAATTAAAACAACTTACCCCATTGCAACGGACTCATTCTGACTAAATCCAACATATCCTGGGTTAAAGTAATTCCAGATAAATTCGCTTTTCCCGTCAATTCTGTGCCTAACAAATGCCACTTCAAGTCTACTAGCGAAGCTATGTGTTCCGCGCAAATCTTCTGCAGTTCTCCACTATCTGAATCTTCTTTTAACTGCAAAGAAGTATTTAATTTTGGAGAATTGAAAAATTAGAACGAAACTCAGATTTAAAAAATACCAGACGCATCATCTTTTACCAAAGATAATTTACTAAGAGGACATCGATCAACAGGCACTGGAATTCTGCAAGGTTCTCTGCCTTCCATATAAATACATTTATTTTGCGTGTAATGTAGTTCCATCTCGTGATGCGTCACATTATTAACATCCAACACGAGGTAGAATTGTGAGGGGCTGAAATTAATTTTTCAAATAATTAAAATTATCCTCGATAGAAAACAGGGTTGCTACAAAAGTCTTGTTTCATAATTCCATGACTTTTCCAGGTTTTCCTGAACTTTTTCAATTTTGTATGACTTTTCCAGGTCTTGTAGCAATTTTGTAAATTCAGGATGTCGATCGGACTGGGAAAAACGTGGATTTGTGGCCAGAAACATGCAAGAATTGTCTGTAGAGTTTTTAAAGCAAACATTTCGATTTTTAAGATTTAGATTATAAAATTAGGTAAGGGCAGGGAAGTACTGGAAAGAAGAGGAGAACAGGGTATGTAAAAAAAATCTTAAACTTACGTCTCAGCCGGAAGAACGTCCCAGCTCGTGATTTGGACACTTGGCAAGATTTCCATCGTAATAAAAACGGAAGAAGCTCTGCAATATCCGGAAGTCAATCCAGCTCCTCCCGAATATCGTATCCTCAGTTGTCCTTCTATCGCATTTGAGGAATGAAGAGGTACGGCGAGTTTCGATAATCGTGTGCTAACTATAGATGAACTTCCAGAATTGGTACTTAATCCTGAACGAAAGGAAGAAGTCAATTCTGATTGTCTTTTTGTGTGATGTGATAAAGAACTTAATCTAGATGGCAACGAACTGGAACCCGATTGTGTCATCAAACTGTTTGATTGACTCATGTAGGCACTGCTGTTAATATCTACAAAAATACCAGAGATCAATATTTAATTTCATAAATTATTCTTAAGAGATTTTATTGTAACCTTCTGAAGTTTTTGGGATAATTTACCGTGCCGTGAAGAAGGTGCAACAAAGTCCATAACGGCGTACAAATATAAAGTTAAACTAGCACTTGCTCCTGGCTCCAAAGGCAACTGACTGTTTAGATTTTCTTCACTCCATTTAAAAACTTTGGCTTCGGTTGGGGCGTCTAAAGTTGATTGTACAGAAACTTCGAACATTTCGATTGGAATTTGGCCTACGTTCATTATCGTAATTGTACATTCGGAGCTGAAATTTCAATGATTTAGATCTAGAAGTAATTCCTTTCTGTTTCGTTTCAGAATTAAAAATTTTGGATTGATTCCTAAAATGAAATTAAACAAAAATTGACTTGTATTTACTTTCTGAAATATGAATAAAATTACCTTTCACCTCCATAAAGAGAAATGCTCGCACTTGTAACAATATTTTCGCCGGAACTAAAACTAGCCGTCTGAGGTAAACTAGTAGAAAGATCTATCCTCGGCAAAGCAGGAACGACTTCCACAGAATATTGAGGATGTGGCATTGCTTCCATGTACCTCAATCTACAATTAGATTTTACACCAAGTGTATGTGTACTAAATCCTAAAATTTCAAGATCACCAATTTCTTTAGGTTTTCCCGCTAAAGTCACAGCGATCGGACCCGATTCCGCAGGCAGTGTTATGCTTTCTGGAATCGATTCGAAAACCACTCCACTTGTTAAAAGTCTCATATTTGAGACGTGAAGTTCAAAGGGCAGAGGATTAATCAGCTGCATCGTCGCTTCGCAAATGTCTCCTTCGACCCAAAGATAATCTAAAACAAACAAAACCTATGCCTAACTACGAAATTCTTGGAAATTAAAAAAAAAACACGAATATCTAACGATAAAATTTGAACAATGTATTCTTAAATGTTTCCATTCAAATTTAAAAAAAAAATACAAAAAGAGGAAAGAACAAGAAGGCCACCTCCAATTCTCCTTCTACCTCCTTTTCTCGTATTTTTTTATTTTTTATAAAATCACAATCAAAAAACATTTACAAAAAATCTACCAATATTTTGGTGCTCATTCAACATCCTGGTTTCCTCATGGGTTTTGACATGTTGAAAAATTTGTTTTTATTGCCTTGAAAAAGGTGTTGAATGTACACCGAAACGTTGGTAGATTTTTTGTAAATGTTTTTTAATTGTGATTTTTTTTAAATAAAAAAAAGGTGAGAGAAAACAGGAGAAATAGGGATTTGGAGGTTGCCTTCTTTTTCTTTCCTCTCTTTTTATTTTTTTCAATTGAATGGAAATATTTAAGACTGTGTTGTCCAAATTTGATGTTAGATTCTTGGTTTTTTTAATTTCCACGAATTTCGTAGTTAAATTTGAATGCTGGACGTTACAAAGGAATTTAGATTTTGATTTATTCTGAATTTAATTTCTTAAGTTTTAAATTTATGCCGTCCTACTACAAAATTCGTTACACTGTCTACCCACCGACTTTGCTTTTGGAAACATTTCTTCTTTCCAAAGAACCAAAGTTGATAGGCGTGAATAAAAAGGGTCCGTGATCTTCTTTCACCCTTTCAATTTTCTGAGGCTGAAGATGCGGTTGTAAATTTTTTAAAGCGAAGGTTTTCGTTTTGGGAATATTTGTTAAGTTCGCAGGCGGAATAACAGTTCCAGAATCCAAAACTAGGGGAACAGGAGCGCCTTCACATTGTTGAGAAACTGAGAGAAGCTGTAGTGCCGTTTCTTTTCTCTCATTTGGATTCAGATGATTGTACATAGTTTGTAACAAAAATGTAAGATGTCGAGTTGCGAGAGCTGGATTTCCCATTCGATTTGCTGCAGCTACTAACTCGTTTATTACCTGGATTTGAATCGCAGGCCAACCTCTAAGTCTATCTGTAATAATTAAATTATGCTCATATTTAGATAATTAGAAAATTAGACTTGGGTGACGAAAAAGAGGGTTGGTAGCTTCAAATTACCCCAAGGCATTTCTATTGGATCGAGAGATAATTTGAAGCCAGCAGTCGCCTGGAGCATCAATTTGTAGCATTGCTGCCAGTCTGGATTTGGATTATGTTGAGAAACATATCGAGTAGCTGCTAATCGTGTGCAGAAAGAAGCTTTTCGCGTGAATCCGAAAGATGTGTAGAGGTCTGATAATGTAGTGAAACGATCAATCTAAAATGAGATAAAATTTGTAGATAAATTCGCAATGAATTCAGGGATTACAGTTCATCCCCTTATTTACCTAATCCCATTTCCCCCCTTAATTTTCAAAAATCTCCTGAAGCACCTATAAAATCGAGATTTCTGGCCCTATTTCCCACTTTTTTCACAAATTTTCGATTCATTTTTCAAGAATCATAAACAGAAATTTAAAACATTAGAAAAGAAGATGCTTTTAAAGAGATGCTCTTTAATGATGCCGATTTCAAGTATTTCCTAAACGATTTATTTGCTCATTTTGTTGATTTAAGGACACCGACAGTAAAGGAATGGCTAATAATTCAATCGAGAAACACAACCCGAAAGATAAATCAATTCTATAGTTGAAAATCAAAAACATTTTATCTCTCAAATTCAAATCTCTCAAAAGTTCATTTCTTGAAATTTGAATACAAATTTTAAAAATATCTTTATCCAGAAAACATCAAGAAAGTCGTAGACATAAGATGTTAGCGTAGGCTGTAGGCTGTAGAAACAAAATTATGGAAATCGAGTCAATTGATTTAAAGCTGATTGTTATATGGCTGGGTTTAACATGTTAGCAAACTGTATATTTGAAAAAATTCTTATCTTCATAAGTTTGTTTTTTCCTGAACAATAATTTTTTTTAACTTAAATTAAAATTAAATTAAACAGTTGTATTTTTAACCAAAAAAAGATGAAATTTCTACTAAAAGAGATGTATTTTCAATCCAAAGAGATATATTTTCAATGCCAAAAGAAGAATTTTCAAGAAAAGAGTTTAATTTTCAAGCAAGAATGATTCTTCAGTCAAGAATAAAAAAAAATTCACCAAATTGTTGTATTTCCAACCCAAAAGGACGAATTCTCCACAAAATAGTTGAACTTTTATCCTGAAAATATGAATTTTCAACGAAAAAGTTTTTTTTCAACCGAAGAATAAAATTTTTCATCAAAAAAGATGAATTTTCAACCAAAAATATAATAGTAGACTTTTCAACCAAAAACTGTTGCATTATCTTATTGGGTTCTATTGATTCAGTTCACATTTAAGTGGAAAAGCGAGAAAAAGGGGAAAAAAATAGAATATGGAAATCGAAAATAATATGCAAAAAAGGATCGTATTAGAACCCTCTAATGAAGTATAATTAATTTGGAGATGAGTATTATATGGCTTGAATTTACATGTTAGCATATTGCGTATTTTAAAAATTGTTATCCTCATGATATTGTTATTTTCGTGAATAATAATTTTGAAAAATTTTACACTGTAATCTCGTTTTTTAACTATGATTTCAAAATGTTTTGAACACCTAAGAGCTTTCAACTGATAAAAATATAGTAGAAAAAAATGTAAAGGTCTGAGGAAGTATTAAGAGAAAAAGTAGGTTTTTCAAATGGCCATCTTTTTCAATTTTTTTCTGATGTATTTTTATCTGTAGAAAGTGCTGGAGTGTTCAACAGATTTTGTGAAGCTGGCTATAAAAAATATTTAAAGCACAAAAATGACTAGAAAATTTGCTTAAGAAAAGACGCTACTGTTAGAGGACACTTCCGTGCAATATTCACGAGATACAAAAATGATATTAAAAGTTTTTAATAGTAAATGAAATTTCCTTTTAATCCCCCTTTTTCCCAAAATTGAACTACTGAACCGCTGTGATCCCTGGAAAAGGTGCTACTCTTAGTCATAGGACACTTTCGTGCAATTTACGAGATATACACATGATATAAAAAGTTTTTAATAATAAATGAAATTCCCTTTTAATCCCGTTTTCTCGGAAAAAATCCCATATTCACCCAAAATTGAACTACTGAACCGCTGTGATCCCCGTAAATTAGAAATTTTATAAGTATTTTCAGATTATATTGAATTTTTATAATTTACCTTTTCTTGTTCGCTCATTGTCAGGTTGATAAATACAACGTTGTTCAGAAACGAAGCTGCCTGAAGAGCACAATTTTGCTCTATTGAAATCCTTGTTGCTTTGAAGCTTGCTTCCGTTTCAATGATCCCTGCGTTTTGGTATTTACTATAATGCACAATAGCTTCTCGATATTTTTTTGAGATTTCTTCTGGTGATAAAATATTGGGCATGCTGCTTTTTACTATTTCGACACTCGGAGGAGCTGGCAAGGCACTAAAAGCTTGAGATCCTCGCCTGGAATTGAAAATTATGAATTAGAACAAAAATAAGAATAAATAACAAATCGAGACGCGTAAGTTACTTTTTATTAGCCGATTATTAACAATTAAAAATTTAACTTTTTATTAGTTACTTTTGCAACAAAAGTAACTATCGTTACTTTTTTAGTTACTTTTGTATTTTATAAATATATATCCAAATTAAATTTTTACACAACTTCATTCATATCTGTCGAGTGACAGCTGCTATACTTTTTATTGAATGTCGTAGGTTAGTCACGACCGACATAATACTTCTAAAACATTACAAGATAAATTTGTAACTAAAGAGACGATTTGCCAACTAAAATAATGAATCATCAATTTGAAAAAATGAATTTTCAACAAAAGAGAGTTCAACTTCAACCAAGTAGTTAAATTTTTGACCCAAAATATGAATTTTTAACCAAGAAGATTAATTTTCTTCCAAAAAAGATGAATCTTCCACAAAATACATGAATTTTCATCAAAAAAAAAAGAAATTTTCAACCAAATAGTTGAGTCGTCAACTAAACAATAAAAATTTTTAACCAAAAATAGAATAGTTTAAATTTCAGTTAAAACAATTAATAATCCACAACAACAAAAATTAATAAAATAGTTAAATTTTCAACGAAAGAGATGAATTTTCAATTAAAAAATTGAATCTTTAACCAAAACAATCAATTTTTAACAAAGTAATTCAACTTTCAACTCAAAACAAATTTTCGGTAAATGAGTCGAATTTTCCACTAAAATGACGAATCTACAAAAAAATAAATTTTTAACACAGTAGTTCAACTTTTAACCAGTTAGTTGAATTTTCAACAAAATAGTTGAATCCTCAACTGAAAGTGCTTAATTTTTTAACCAAACAGCTGCATTTTCAAACCAAAAAGACGAATCTTCTACAAAGCAGTTGAATCTTCGACAGAAAAGAATAACTTTTTAAAAAAATTCTTGAATTTTCAACGAAGAAGATAATGTTCTACAAAAAAAAGATGAATTTTCAACAAAATACATTAATTTTTAGCCAAGTAGTTGAATTTTAAACAAAAAAGATGTATTTTCACCCAAAAATTGAATATTTAAATTTTCAGTTATAAAATGAATTTTTAACAAAATAGTCAAATTTTTAATCAAAGAGACGAATTTTCAACTAAAATGATGAATCTACAACCAAAAAAAGGAATTGTTAACAAAGTAGTTCAATTTTCTACCAAGTAGTTGACTTTTCAACAAAAAAGTTAATTTCAACCCAAAAAGACAATTTTTTAACAAAACAGTTGAATTTTCAACCAAAAAGGATGATTTTAACAAAATTGTTGAATTTTTGACCTACAAAGATGAGTTTTCAATCAAAAAGATGAATTCTCTACCAAAAAAGACAATAGTTGGAGTTTCAACGTTGAAATTAACTTTTTTGTCTTTCTAAAATTTTTTCTATAGAATTTCGAAGTTTTTAAATTCCAGAGTGGGAGAAGAATTGCAATTTTTCTATATCGGCTATAAACCTCTATGGTGATTTGCCGCCACAATTTGAATAGTGAAAATGAAAAAAAAGTTGCAAAAACAATAAAATTGATTGATTGTCTTAAAAAATACTTGTAAACTACATTTCCAAAGTAACGATTTTTATAGTAACTGTTACTGAAAGAAATGTAATTAGTTACCAATTCGATACTTATTTACAAAAGTAACTTCGTTACCAAAACAAGTAACTAGTTACAGTAACTATAGTTAAAAGAAACGAGTTACTTGTCATCACTGATGAAAAAATTCCAAATTTGAATGGCTTGAAATATTAATCAATATAAATTTTAAAAAATACCTCTGCTTTCCGGGACTTCCTTCCTGTAAAGACGAGTTCCTCTGCAAGGGCAAATTCCTGCACATATTTGGGTATAAAATCAAAGCAGATGCAGCACACAATCCTTCATAAGCAGCTCCTAGCCACAGCCAGTCATTAACAGATTGCAAAGTGCCAGCTGCAGAATTGTAATGACTCAAAGCATCAGCGGACAAGCCGGCTTGAAGGCAAAGATCCCCCAAGTGTTTTGTCATTCGACCAACACATCTCTTCTTATTATTCCTCGATTCCAAATCCAGTCCTATAAAATCCCTCTTCTCAAACGGTGCCAGAAGCAGAGGAACTTTATCCAATTTTTCTCTCGATCTTTCCAGCCTCTTTGACTCCAAAATCCAAAACAAGTTGTTAAAGCACTCAGCCATCTGTGCCTCTAAATCTGGACAAGTGTCATCCACGTAGAAAACAGCCCTCGTTTTGAAATTTGAAGGAGTCGTGTAATCAAGTGGAGGTTCATTTAAATTTTCCGAGGCCAGAGGTCCTAGAAAAACAGCTCTTGAATCGTACAAAGTGGCATTGTATTTGACTTTTAAAGTCTCGTGTAACCTGCAAAGTTCATTGAGCTCGACTTGATTTTCGTATTTTCCAAAAGTGATCAGACCCAAGAGTCTTCTGTGGGTCTGAAAATCACCCCAGTCGTTATTTTCCACAGGGTGATCCTTAATGAATCGAATTAAAACTTCCCTGGTTCCTCCACTAGAGTCCACGACGGAAATTCTGCTTCCAGACTTGACAATTCGCTCGCATATTTTGGTGACCGTTTTTTGCTTAATTTGGGTGCCGACTGGTTTCAAAAGAATGAGCAGAGCTGCATGATCGTGAGCAGTTTGGTCGTAATCTGGATGGGACATTTTATTGTCGGGCACCGGACTCGACAAGAGGACACTCACTGCTGCTCGCATTTATAAATTTCTAACATTTGACGATATTTAAAGTTCACTTTGTTTTGAGATTAGAGTAGATAACTTTTTAGACTGGAAAAAATGTTATTAAAAGTGACGTTCTGAGCGCGGAATATAGGTGCATAATATTTTTAAACTCAAAGGTGGATGACAGCTGATGAACTGACAGGTGTCAAACGTAGGCACCGCCATTTTTAAAAGTCCAATCGAAAAGGTTATGTTCACGCGGTACACATGACATATTGTTTTTTTTTCTTGTATCAATGAAACTACCACAAAGGAATAATTATTGATAATAATGGAATAATAATGATATATAGTAACCATAATATTGTATAATAATAGACATATAACAATTATAATAATAACGATTAGGATAATAATTATTCCTTCCTGGAAACAACTTTCATGAAAAGAGAAAATTTAGGTCCCATTATTACGTAAGATTTTATACTTTTTACTCAATAATCAACAATATATCAATAATTCTCACTGCGTAAACGAGATCCCAAAAGATTTGAAAGATTTCCAGTGGTTTAAAAGGTTGTCAACAGATTTCAAGGCATTTTAAGGTATTTCAAAGGACTATATATACAAAGCATTTCAAAAGATTTTACACTGCAACTAAGAGAGTATTGGGTAGGATTGGGAGTAGTATGCAGCCAATGTATATTTTAATCAATATCAGGTGGTTATATTAATGTCTTCCCATGGTATTGAGAGAAATTGTATAAATAGA
>JAUMHM010000079.1:1494168-1515496 GCA_032362435.1 Melikaiella ostensackeni | reverse complement strand
TGTATAAGCCAAAAGGTTTAATAAAACTGCTTAAAAAAAATAAGGCTCATTACTTTTCAATCGAACCCTGTATATAAAAGTTTCCGATTTGGAAATGATCCAAAATTTGAAGCTTTTACTTTTTCAAAAATTAATACAGGCTTTAAAAAAAACCTTATTCTGAAAAACAAATTTAGCACGTGATATAAGCGTAGCTATTATGGTTAATGTAAATAATCGGACAATTGTCGAAGAGATCCATATAGGGAGAGAGAATCAAATTAATGGTCTATCTGATATCATATATGACTTGCAAGTCAGGATCCATCAAAACAAACTGGAATTGTTTAAGTGAAGGTCGATCCGGAATAAAAACTTTCTCGTCATATAAATTACAAATTCAAAGAGATTTAATAAAAATAAAAATAAAAATAGAAATTGAAATTTCTTTTTTTTTAAATGCAATATGATTAAAAATCTCACTTGTCTTTTAAAATTAAAAAATTCTTTATCTCTTGCGCTCTTTCCTCTTATTTCCTCGCAACCAATCATTCAACGAATTTCACGCTCAAGTTGTTAATTTAATTAGTGATCCAGTGATAATTTTCTCTTATTGCGAAATTAATCGCAACGAGGGTCGATATAATTATGATTGCTTTCATCATTTAGAAATATTCAATAACTCAGTCTTTCATTTAAAAAACTTGACTTTATAGTTCTCAAAATTAAAACACCTATCTCATATTGAAGCCTGGGAATTAAAAATTTATTAAATTCAAGATTAGATTAGAATGAGAAAAATGGATTTTGAAATTAAATTGATGCGAGAATCCAAAACTTCAAAAAAAAAAAAACATTAAATTAGAATTTAGAATTTTTCAAAAACAAAATTTTGTTTGTGTATAAATTTGAATGATTTCCCAACAAAAATTTCAAATAACAGTGTGTCTACTCAAATCCTGGAAAAAAATCGTTGACAATTCCAGGTTTTTTCCAGGCATTTCTAGACCTTTCCAGGTATAATTTCCAGGTATAAACTGTTTGGTTGAAAATGCAAGTGTGTGGTTGAAAATAATCTTTTCGGTTGAAAATTCAACTCTTTTCTTGAAAATTCGTCTTTTTGATAAAAAAAAATGTATTTCTTTTTGTAGACATTAAATACTTTTTGGTTAAAAATGCAACTATTTGGTTGAAAAGTCAACTATTTGGTTCAAAATTAACTTTTTTGTAGAAGATTCATATTTTCGGAATCAAAATTCAACTCTTGTTGAAAATTCGTCTTTTTCATATGAAGATTCATCTCTTTTGGTAGAAATTTAATCTTTTTTGGTTTAAAATGCAACTTTCTGGTAGAAAATTAACCTCTTTTGGTTGAGATATTTTGGCAGAAAATGCAACTAATTGGTTGAAATTTAAACTTTTTTGTTGAAAATTCATATTTTCGGGTTAAAATTTTAACTGATTTGGAGAAAATTTGTCTTTTTGGCTTGAAAATTCAACAATTTGGTTGAATTTGTTTTCTTCCATGGACAAAAAATCTTTTTTGGTTGAAAATTTAACTCCTTTGTCGAAAAATCGTCTTTTTGGTTGATGATAATTCATCTTCTTTTGTAGAAATTTGATCTATTCTGGTTGAAAATGCCACTTTTTGGTAGGAAATTAATCTGTTTTGTTTGAGAATTCAACTACTTTGTTGAAAATGCAACTATTTGATTGAAAATTAAGTTTCTTATTGAAAATTCATATTTTCGGTTTTAAAATTTATTAGCCTGGTACAAAATTTAACTATCTGGCTGAAAAATCACCTTTTTGGCTGAAAATGAACTATTTGGTTGAAAATTCGTCTTTTTTGGTTGAACTCAACTGCTTTTGATTTAAAATTTGAAACTTTTTGGGTTGACATATCAGCTATTACATTTTTCGTTAACAATTTATCGTTTTTGATAAAAAATTCAACTATGTGGTTGAAAGAGGAACTACTTTGTTTAAAATTTTTTTTTTTTTGGTTGAAAATTCACGCACTTTGTTGAAAATTCCACTTTTTGGATCGAATTCAACTGTTTTTTATTGAAAATTTAAATCTTTTTTCTGTTGAAATATCAAATATTACATTTATTGTTGAGAACTCATCCTTTTTTGTTGAAAATTAATTTATATTACTAGAAATTTTATCTATTTGGTTAAAAATGCAATTGTTTCATTGAAAATTAATCACCTTTGTTTAAGCATTCAAATATTTTGTTGAAAATTCGTATTTTTTTTTAAATTCAAGTGCGTTTGGTTTAAAATCTTTTCGGTTGAAATATCAACTATTACATTCGTTTGAATTCGTCTTTGACGGCAGAAAATTAATCTTGTGTTCAATTTAATTAATTAATGTTTACTTTAGTAAGTTCTGACAAATGATTACAGGATATTCTTAAATATATTAATTATCACCATCGAATGACTGAATAAATTAATAATACTAAAAACATAAATAATCATTTCCTAAATTTGTTCTTAAAGTACATGAATTTGATTAATAATTGGAACAAATAATTTTTTATCTTCATACTTAAAATTTCAGTGCATACTCAACATATTAATAAAAATTCTCTGACTATTCCAGGTTTTCCAGGTTTACCAGGTGAGTAGAGATACTGAGAATTACATATCTCCCAGAAATTGTATCTTTTGAAGATTATCTTCTATTAAAGTGACTGCAAACTGCCCATGTCTATTTAAAAAAAAAAAAAAACGAAATTCAGTTTGTGCATAAATTTGATTGATTTCGCAAAAAAATTTCAAATAACTTTAAACATTTTCCTCAAGAATACAATAGAATAAGCAACAGTTTTTGTTGAGAAAAAAGACCTTCAGGACATTTCTGATTCGACTGCCAAAATAAGAAATGCCGCAACTAATTGATCAATTACTCGACACACTACAAAATTGCGACTTGAATGCAAACTTTTTACAAGATGAAAGGATACCTGGAATGTAATTGCAGTTATTCAGAGAAATGTTCTTTCACCGTGATGAAGACGAAAGGGTTTAAAAAAAAATTAATGTGATTCCAAGTATCGTCAAGATTAACGTTCACTCGTCAGAAGTTGTTACCTGTAAAGGACCTCATCCTGTTTATTTTTATGATTTTCAACCGGATCGGCCGCAGAATGGATTTTTTTGATGAAAGTCAAGATAGGTGCGTGAAGATGGAATTACCACATTGTTCTATTAACATGGGCAACATGCAATAATTTTGTGCTAATTTATGCTACAAAAAAATGTTTTGCCTTGTAATTTCTTTTTAAAACGTTTAGTAATAACAGCTTCAGCTGAAGCTATCACACTAAAAAATGAAAAATATTTAATCACATAAAATTTCCTCCAAGGTAGGAGTTTTCTGCCAATTCTGTGCTGTCGATTTGTGCCAAGCACAAAATTGCAACATTTTTATTATTGTTAAAAACGTGTAGCCAGCTTCATGTAAAGCCGCCATACAAAAAATTGAAAAATATTAATCACATAAAATTTTCTTTAACGTAGGAATTTTGTGTTCTTGATTTGTGCCAAGCATAAAATTGCAACATTTGTATTATTGTTAGAAACGTGTAGCCCAATCAAATTGGAAGAAAAAAGACCTTTTGCTGGAACGAAATATATACAGCAATTTTTTTTGCTCAAAACGTTTGGCTGAACGATCTAATGAAATACTGAGCTCTGTTAGACGTATATCAGTTGGCAGTACATATATAAGTATGTCAGTTGCGAATATTGCTAATTAACAACAAGAAAAAATTGGAACGCCTGCTTGGATGTTTGCTTCCGGTTAAGAGATACGTAAAAAGTAAATACATAGCACACGATTTGTAGGGCATACAAAATTCTTTAAAACAATCCCTATTCGAACTCTTCGTGGTTAATAGTTTACGAGATAATAAATTGTTAATTAAGGATAGCGTATTTTCGCAAAAGCCTGCGTTTTAATGAATTTTCATTGTTGTAAAGATACTCCGATAACCGCTGAAAAAGAAGGATAATTTTTTATTAAAAATAATCTGATTTCGTAATTGTTTAAGGAAAAATTATTTAAACGAATATAGTTAAAAAAAATAATTTGAACAAAAAATGTTTAAAGAATTTTGCACTATTGCAGACAGAAAATTTGTAAAAAAATAATCGACATCCTTGTTGACCCTCGGTTATTTTCTATTTTTTTTATAGATTTAACGAAACGGTTTAAGTATGGAAAAAAATATTGTTTATAACAATTTGTTTCTAAAACTTGAATTATTTTTTTAAATCCGACAAACACTTTTTCTTGGAGAAGCACTAAACCCTCATTAGAATCACCGAATTAAAACTCATTAAAAGTGTTACTTTTAAAAATATTATTGTTTAACAAAAAAAAATGCACTCACCCCCCCCCCCCCTCTCTGCCAGTTTTGGCTTTTCGATACCAAAAAAGATCTTTCATACTCAGCAAACCTTCCAATTCATGGATCTATAAAGAGTAAGGGGAAATTTTTTTCTATGACAATGAAACTTCATTACATTCGCCGCTTACTTACTTTCAATTTTCAGTTATTTGTTAATAACATGAGTGGCTCTATTTTAATTTGCTCAAAGATTTCTTATCTTCAAGAGTAAACCTATCAGAACATTTTAAGAAGAAAAAAATGCTAGTATCTTCGAGTTCAAGCACAAGTGCTAATCTGACTGGACTATACGTGTTTTAGAAAAAATTACAGGAAACAACTTTTTTTTTGGCATTAATTGGCACAAAATTAGCACGAAATTCTTACGTTAAAGAAAATTTTACGTTTTTTATTTCTCGTTTCTTGGCGTGGTTGTGTCAGCTTCACGTGAAGCTGGCATTACTACACGCTTTTGAAAAAAAATACAGGATACAAATTTTTTTTGGGCATTACTTGGCACAAAATTAGCACAAAATTCCTATGTTAAAGAAAATTTGATGTTATTAATAGTTTTCGTTTGTTGGTGTGGTAGTGTCAGCTTCACGTGAAGATGGCATTACTACACGCTTTTGGAAAAAATTACAGGGCACACATTTTTTTTTGGGCCTTAATTAGCAAAAAATACCTGCGTTAAAGAAAATTTTATGTGATTAATAGTTTTCGTTTATTGGTGTGGTAGTGAAAGCTTCACATGAAGCTGGCATTACTACATGCTTTTGAAAAAAATTACAGAAAACACATTTTTTTGCAGCATTATTTGGCACAAAATTAGCAAGAAATTCCTACGTTAAAAAAAACATGATGTTGTTAATAGTTTTCGTTTGTTGGTGTGGTAGTGAAAGCTTCACATGAGGCTGGCATAATTACACGCTTTTGAAAAAAATTACAGGAAACAAATTTTTTTTGCGGCAATAATTGGCACAAAATTAGTACGAAATTACGTACGCACAGCACGTCATAATAATATGTCAAAATTCCTGTTTCATGTCAAAAATTCTCTGTTCGTGTCAGATAATAATTATTAACGAAAAATCCCTGTCCTAAAGGATTATAATTCTGAATTTGAACAGAGATTTGTTTTGAATTACCTTCCTCTAAATCAGAATTAGAATTATTTTCCAAAAACTCGTTCCATGTCAAAAATTTGGTTCTAATAGTTTTCGTTTGTTGGTGTGGTAGTGCCGGCTTCACGTGAAGCTGGTATTATTACACGCTTTTGAAAAAAATTACAGGCCGCACAATTTCTTTTCGACATTAATTGTCACAAAATTGGCACGAAATTCCTAAGTTAAAGAGAATTTGACGCGATTAATAGTTTTCGTTTGTTGGTGTGGTAGTGCCAGCCTCAAGTGAAGATGGCATTACTACACGCTTTTGAAAAAATTACAGGGCACACATTTTTGTGTGGCCTTAATTAGCACAAAATACCTACGTTCAAGAAAATTTTATGTGATTAATAGTTTTCCTTTATTGGTGTGGTAGAGAAAGCTTCACATGAAGCTGGCATTACTATACGCCTTTGAAAAAAATTACAGAAAACAAATTTTTTTTCAGCATTTTTTGGCACAAAATTCCCATGTTAGAGAAAACTTAATATGATTAATAGTTTTCATTTGTTGGTGTAGTAGTAAAAGCTTCACATGAAGCTGGCATTAGTACACGCTTTTGAGAAAAATTACAGGGCACACATTTTTTTGTGGCGTTAATTAGCACAAAATTAGCACAAAATTAGCACAAAATACCTACGTTAAAGAAAATTTCATGTGATTAATAGTTTTCATTTATTGGTGTGGTAGTGAAAGCTTCACATGAAGCTGGCATTACTACACGCTTTTGAAAAAAATTATAGGACACATATTTTTTTGCAGCATTATTTGGCACAAAATTAGCACAAAATTCCTACATTAAAGAAATTTTCATGCGATTAATAATTTTCATCCTTTAGTTTGGTAATGCCAGCTTCACATGAAGCTGGCATTTGAAAAAAATTACAGGATACACATTTTTTTGCAACATTAATTGGCACAAAATTCCTACATTAAAGAAATTTTTATGCGATTAATAATTTTCATCGTTTGGTGTGGCAATGCCAGCTTCACATGAAGCTGGCATTACTACACGCTTTTGAAAAAATTTACAGGGCACGATTTTTTTTGTGACATTAATTGGCACAAAATTCCTACGTTAAAGAAAATTTGATGTTATAGTTTTCGTTTGTTGTTGTGGCAGTGGCAGCTTTAGGCGAAGCTAGCATTACTACACACTTTTGAAAAAAATTACAAGGCACAAATTTTTTTTTGTGAAATTAATTGGCACAAAATAAGCACGAAATTTCTACGTTAACAAAATTTGTGTGATCAATAGTATTCGTTTGTTGGTGTGATAGTGCAAGCTTCACGTGAAGCTGACATTACTACACGCTTTCAAAAAAATTTACAGGACACACAATTTTTTTGTGGTATTGATTGGCATAAAGTTGGCACAAAAGTACACGAAACTTCTATGTTAAAGAAAATTTGATATGATTATTAGTTTTTATTTGTTGGTTTGGTAGTGCCAGCTTCACGCGAAGCTGGCATTACTACACGATTTTGAAAAAAGTTACAGGGCACAATTTCTTTGCGGCACTAGTTGGCACAAAATTTGCACAACATTCCTACGTTAAAGAAAAATTTGATGTGATTAGTAGTTTTCGTTTGTTGTTGTTGTAGTGCCAGCTTCACGTTAAGCTGACATTACTACACGCTTTTAAAAAAAATTACAGGGCATACATTTTTTTCGGCATTAATTGGCACAAAATTAGCACGAAATCCCTATGTTAAAGAAAATTTTATGTGATTATTATTATTAGTTTTCGTTTGTTGGTGTGCCCTGGCGAAAGCTTCGAATAGGAATTCATTCCGAATCATTCCGAAATCTGTATCTGAATCAATCCAAACTAATCCAAAAAAAGTTCTCCGTCTCGTTTGATCCAAATCGGTTAAAAATTAATCCGAGTGAATCCGGTTCAATTCGAACTTTCAATCTGATTCAAATTTTCAATCCGAATCAATCCGAACTCGGATTGATATATACTGAATTTTCAATCCGAATGGATCCGAGTTCAGAATGAGTCGGATTGATTCGGATTAAAAATAGGTTTAGGTCAATCCGAGTTCGTATTTATTCGGACTGAAAATTTGGTTCGGATTGAATTGGATTAATTTTTAACCGATTTGGATCGAACGAAATTAAGAACATTTTTCGGATTGGTTCGGAATGAATCGGATTGGCTTTTGTACAGATTTCGAAATAATTCGGATTGGTTCGGAATGATTCGGAATCAATTTCTATCCGAAACTTTCGCCAGGGTGGTAGTGTCAGCTTTGCGTGACCTGGCATTACTATACGCTTTTGAAAAAAATTACAGAGCACAATTTTTTTTTGCGGCATAAATTAGCACAAAATTATTGCATGTTGCCCAATGTTAATAGGACAATGTGGTAATTCCAGCTGCACGCACCTAAATAAGTGGTTGACTTGAGTGAAGGAAGCGAGACAGCAGAGAAGTTTGTATTTCATTGAAGAACGGGCGGTGAGTGTGTCAGTAGTAAGTGAGTGAACGAGCAAGCGATCACGGAGTGAGAGAGAGGGTTCGTAATAAGAGTGCAGCATGAATGTAACTCGGGTTCATGAATGAAAAGTTCTAGTGGCTCGCATGACTGCAAATGGCTGTGTCTTATCTGGTTCTCGCTGGTGTTATTCAATGTCTTCAGCATACTGAATTGTACTCAGAAATTGTTCTTTCTTTTGCCTCCACACCACACGGTGGGGCCAAACTCGGGGCTTTGGGAAAATTAATCTAGAGGCTGCAATTTTTATTAGAATTTAACCTGTCTTCATTCAGTCAAAGTTGATCAAGTTTGAAAGAGATTTTTTGAAAAAGGTTCAAACCTTTTTCAAAAATCAACTTGCCTAAGTCTCGCGTTCGTTTCGAGGTTATGGAACATTGATCTCATGCATGGATGTCATAGAAATTAATGGAAGAGCTGAATTGAGGGTTTTTTTTTCAGTAAGTACAATATTTACTTAACATAATTTAATTCTAAAATATATTATAGTTTTGATAATTGATCTTATAATTAGGCTATTTCACTAACACTACCTTTGCTGAAAAAGTTGACTTTACATGCATTGCACACCAAGTATTATAAGCATCAAATAAATTGAAAATGAAAAAACGCATTACTGGTAGATACTTCAGTTGAAAAATGTAGTCTGTCTGCTTTCTGGTTTTATTTGACCATTCAAGCATCATTTTTTTTACTGGGTATGCACTGCATATGGTAAACTTTTTCAGCAAAGATAGTGTTAATAAAATAGTTTAATATAGTTTAATTTTGAGGTTAAGTTGACTATACAGCAAACTTTCAGTTTTTTCAGGAATTATGAACTCTGTCGGAGAATTTCTTCAAAAGAGCGTTCAAGGAAAAAAGAGTACGTAATGAATTTGAAGAACAGTATATTTATTGAAGCAGGCAGGAAACAATGAAAACTGCACTGATTTCAGTTGAATCTTTCTAGCACCTCTCTCGAAACTATCAAAAACTCAATTCCAGCAGATATGTACAGAGAATTTGAAACATTACATGAGATGGAACTGTAAAACTTTCAATTTACATCACTTCTATAATTTAATAAATAAATTAGTTGTAAATGTGTGAATCTATTTCCAGTTAAAAAATTCATTTCTCTTCATTTCTAAAAAGTAATTATTATTTTCACTGTATAATTAGTGACTTTTAATGATTTAATGAGTGATTTTCCACTATTGAATAGTAGATATTTTACCTCTGAAACCACTATTTGCTCAGTGAAACTTCACTAATTTATTTAGTGAAATACTTTCACTAATTGAATTAGTAGTTTCTCAATAATTCGTAGTGATCGACTTCTCACTAATTAAATTAGTGAAATTTGACGATCAAATAGTGATATTTCAGATTTAGTGAGTTTCATTACTCTCCAGTTTAACAATTACCCGCGTAACTGCCCTTAGGCCATGAGGAGCACATGCGGGCAATCCAGGCATGGCCCCTCATGGAAACGACGTGTTGATCCATAAGGATCCAAGATAAGCTTCTTTCCTTCAACTTCCAAAAAAGTCATCAAATTTTAACTGATCCACCGTGAGGGCAAACGACCAGGGCGAAATTCAATTTGATAAAATTATCAATTATTTCTAATGACTTAATCATTTGTGAATAAATCTAAACAGTTTTTAACATAATGAGAGGGCTGAATTATCGATGGAAGAAAAATTGAATTTTCATTCTGCAACTCGTTCTTGAAATAATAAAAAAAAACGAAATGCTTTTTCAATAATCGACTCTGACAGATTTTTGTTGAAATTTAACTTTATTTTAAGAAGGCAATGTGAAAATTCAATCAAAATTTCAGCCCCTAGACTAATTTGTCCAGAGTCTTGCATTTGGCCCCTCTGTACATCAGAGCGAAAAATAGATAAAGGCGACAAAAAGTCAGATTTATTGCTCTTTCCACCACTTATAGCCAACCCCTCAAGTTTCACCAGAAGCAAAAGGCAAAAATATAAATTCACGCTTCAAGTTCATTTCCCTCCATGATCACTAATATCTATTATTAATTAATTCTATGAATTGTATTATTCTAAACTTTACAAAATTGGTATCAAAATTAAAAAATCGTTGTGTTTATTGAAAATTGTCTAACAAAAAAATATGATTGATATTTGTAATTCAAAACTGGCACACGAACCGCTTTTCATTTCTCCCGATTAAAAAGAAATATTTTTGGTCTTGGTTTTATAAGTTGAATTATTATTCTTGTAATTTATTCATTTTTTATCCTTTTGCCAGAAAAAAGAATTTGAAACTAAAACAATTCTTTGCTCAAGACTTAACATAAATAAGAAATATGTCGCTGAAGTTCAAAATATTTATAAACGAAAAAATATATTAATTTTTTTATATTACGATTCTCGGATGTTAGTTAATAAATTACTTGTATTTGATGTTAGACAACAGCAAAAAAAGTTTCAAAGTTTCATTAGATTTAAAAAATTGTTCAGAATTTAAAAAATTCTAATTTTCCTATAAACGCTCGGTTCTCGGATTTTATTTCACAAATTACTTGTATTTGATGCCGGGCAACAAAAAAAAAAGAGTTTCATCCCAATATCCCTATCGAAAAACTTCGTTTTATCTGGTTGGATCAATCGCAGTCTTCCGATAGGGATAATGGGATGACAATTTTTTTGATATTGTCCAAGATGAAATACAAGTAATTTGTGAATTAAAATCCGAGAACTGATTGTTTTGAGGAAAATTATAGTTTTTCGAATTCCAACAAAATTTTTAAATTATTAAACTTGTCTAAATAGCAGTCTTTCGATAGGGATACTGGGATGAAACTTTTTTTTTCTATTGTTCGACATCAAATACAAGCAGTTTATGAAATAAAATCCAAGAATCGAGCGTTGAGAGGAAAATTAGATTTTTTTCAATATTAACAAACTTTTTTTAATTATTAAATTTGTCTAAATAGCAGTCTTCCGATAGGGATACTGAGATGAAACTTTTTTTGCTGTTGTTCGATATCAAATACAAGTAATTTATGAAATAAAATCAAAGAACCGAGCGTTTAGAGAAAAATTAGATTTTTTTTTTAAATTAAGAAATTTTTTTTAATTATTAAATTTGTCTAAATAGCAGTCTTCCGATGAGGATACTGGGATTAAACTTTTTTGCTGTCGTTCTACGTCAAATACAAGTAATTTATGAAATAAAATCCGAAAACCGAGCTTTCAGAGGAAAATTAGAATTTAAAAGAAAATTTCTTATACATTGCTAAAACGAAGTTGTCATAGCGTGATTGCCGTATAAAATAATCTATTATTTCATTTTATTGATAAAGATTTATTTCCGTAATTTAAGAAAATAAATTTATATTTTAATCTTTTGGCATAAAACAAGACAAAATTTCAATAAAAAAAAGAGGAGCATGCCTTTTCCTCAGTTCTTTTTTCATTTGACTCTTTATAAAATAAATTTTTGGTGTCCTTGCGGAAGGTACAATGCGAAACTCAGCCTCTAAGACCTCGTATTTGTAATAATTATTGCAGTTATTTCAGATTGTTTACTCTTCTTCGTGGTCTGACTTCGTTTTCGATCTCTTAGACTTGAGTCTCAACGAACCCCGATTCTCTAAATATAACAGGGCACAGAACTTTCTCGTAATTTCGAGGAAATCGTAAGTAATGTTTCGTCGCAATTCGTTTCAGGGTCGAAAAACGACTTTCAAGAAACTTATAACTTACAACCTAGTGAGAAAAGATGGGACCAAGGGGGACATAAAAAGTATTTCCTTTTATTTTTAAAAATTTGTTTTGCGATAGTTAAAGAAACACAACATACGAGTTTTCACAATTCAGATACGAAAATTCAGCGGAAATGAGGAGTAATTAATTCAATTGCCTTTATTACAAAAAAGAAAAAAGTTGCGATTTCGTTGGCAAGCGGAAAGAATGATCTGTCTTTCATATTCATTGACTTTAAGTTGATGAATGAAAGGCTTATCTTGTAAATGGTACTTGCGATAAGTTATTGGAATTTTCAGTAATTAAGAATTTAGTAATTAATACCGAGTAATTGAGTCATTAGAATCGGATGTAGAATCAAATTTTGTTATATATTAGCTCTTTATTTATATAAAAAATAAAGTTCTATTAATTACAAATTTTAAATATGAAAAAAATAATCTTTTTTTTTAAATATAATAAAATGTACTGAACTAGATTTTGTTTAAACTTTGACAGTGACCGTCCTGCAATGTTTACTTTCAGCAGTCACTTAAATTTTTCAAAAATTAAAACATTTCTGAATCAAAAATCTCCAACTACTAGAGTTAACAGAATCCGGTAAAAGAAATGAAATTTCTTTTTTTTTTTAAACGCTGAACACAGATTTCCAGGATTTTAAAAGAATTTCAAAAGATTTCAAATACATCAATGAATTTCAACGAATTCTAGACAATCTCTACGGATTTTAAGCGATTTCGTCACATTTAATAAAAATTTTACGAGATTTGAAATGATTTCAAGGATTTCCAAATATAACAGGGCTTTTTAAGGGATTCTAAAGGATTTCAACGGATTTCGAGGGACTTCCACGGATTTCTAAGGATTTCAACCGGTTTTTTCGAGAACTTTAATAAATAAGTTTAATTTAATTCATATTCCAAGGATTTCAAATGATTTCTACTGATTTTAATGGATTTTTACGATTATCAAAGATTTAAAGCAATTTCAACGAGTTTCTAGAGAACTTTTGAGAATAAAATAAATTTTATTTCAAAGGATATCATCGGATTTCAACGATTTCATCAGATTTCAACTATTTCAAGTTGTTTTAAAAGATTCCAAATAATTTCAAGAGATCTCAAACATTTCAAGGAACTAAAAAGAATTTCACAAGATTTAAGAGATTTTATAGGATCTCCAAGTGTTTCAAAGATTTTATGGGATTTTAAATATTTCGAGGGATTTAAAAGAATTTGGTAGGATTTCCAAAGATGTAAAACTCGGTTTTAAGGGATTTCTAGAGAACTGTGGAAAATAAATAAAATAAAATAAAATTTCAAGAGATTCCTATCGATTTCAAAAATTCTAAGGGGGAAACTTTTTTATTGAATCTCCAAAGATTTTTAAGATTTCTAGGGATTTGAACGTTTTTTTCGAGAACTTCAATGAATGAGTTTAATTTAATTGATAAAAAAAGGATTTCAAATGATTTCTACTTATTTGAATGTATTTTTACAATTTTCAAAAATTCCAATAGATCTTAAGGGATTTCAGCGAATTTTTAGTGAATTTTAGGGAATTAATGAAATTTTATTTCAAGGGATTTTTTCCTTTTTGCTTAAACAATTAAAAATTAAAAGGTTTGAAATTCAACAATTTTGGCAGTAAAACGCTTCTAGTCGATTAACTGTAAATATAAGTTAATTAAAGATTTTTAATAATAAACTATAATATATGAAATTCAATAACAATTGACTGTGGGAAAACTTAAGAATGAACAATTCTAAATCTGTTCAAAATTAAACGATTTTTAAATTGAAACGTTTTGAATGTTTCAAACCTAAAGTCCTGATAGTCAAAACATTTTAAACTTCAGATTAAAGCTTCATGAATTATTTTAAATTTTCAAATAATTCCAAACAAGTTCAAATTTGTACCCATAATTAAACGCCACTGACAAATTGAAAACGTTTCAAATCAAACAATTTATAACTTCAATTAGAGTAATATAATTCAAGTATTCATACTTCAAAAAATTAATCTTTCAAAGTTGAGAAATATTTGACTGTTAATTTAGAATGGACAATTTTAAGTGAAGTTTTCAAAATTAAATGAATTACAATTGAAGTGTCCAAAGCAATATGGTTTGAAATTGTTCAAAATTGAACTATTTCAAACTGTACGAATAGCTGATGATTTGAAAACCGGGAAACGCCTGGGAATTTTTTTGTTGCATTTTAGCGGTCACTCTGAAAGTGAGTTGAAAAGATTCCAAAGAGTTTCAAGACACTAAAAAAATTTTAAGAGATGTCAAAGAATTTTTTAGAATTTACAAAGATTTCAAGGCATTCAAAAGAGTTTCACAAGATTCAAGTGATTTTGTAGGACCTTCAAGTATTTGGAGTTTTTAGGGGTTTTTGAAATTTTCAAGTGATTTCTAGATAAATTTTAGGAGTAAGTTTAATTTATTTCATTTTCATGGGTTGTTAAATGATTTGTATAGATTTCAAAGATTTCAAAGAAATAGAAAAGGGGTTAAAAGGTTTCCAGAGATTTCCACGGATTTTAACATTTCAAAGTGCAATTGAAAATTAAAAATTTGGTTGGTTTCCTTGATTTTTATAAAGAATCTAATTATCTGGAGCAAATAGGCTTATTATTTTAAAAAAGTCAAGCCAATATAAAAAAGTAATTAATTTACAGAAATTAAAACAAAAATAAGGAAAGACAATGAGTAGAGAAAGAACATGTTTGGAGAGATGCCAAGTAGAAAAGTGCGAATTAGGAAAGCCGTTAAGCAGGGAAAGTATAGTTTGATAAGACACCCACCAATATTTGAACATTTTCGCTCAGTGGGCCAGTTGTTGATTTTTCGCGGTCAATTTAAAAGAGTTAAAAAAAATGAATGATTTCAAACGATTTTTAAAGATTTCAAGAGATTGTTAAAATTTTTTAAAAATCTAAAAGATACCTAATTTGCATCAGGGATTTTTAAAAAGGATTATAATTCTGAATTTGAACAGAGATTTGTTTTGAATTACCTTCCTCTAAATCAGAATTAGAATTATTTTCCAAAAACCCGTTCCATGTCAAAAATTCCCTGTTCCGAGTCAAATTATTACTAACTACGTAAACTCCCTATCCTCAAGTCTAAATTATAATTCTTAACGGAAATCCCCTGTTCCAAAGTGAAAATTATAATTCTATATGGAAATTTCCTGTTCGAAACTGAAAACTATAATTCGTTATGGAAACTCCATGTCTCAAAGTAAAAATTATAATTCTTTACGGAAGTTTTCTTTTCCAATGTGAAAGTTCTAATTTTTTAATGGAAATTCCATTTGTCAAAGTGAAAATTATAATTCTTTACCGAAATTCTCTGTCTCGAATTTTTAAATTGTAATTGTTTACTCCCTTTTTTCAAAAATTTGGAAAAGAGAAGGTTCGATTTCTGGCAAATTTTTATTTGCAAAAAAAATTTTATATTCTAAAAAATTCTGACTTGGAAAAAGGAATTTTCAAAATCTCGCGACTTCTGACTTGGAACCGAGACTGTTATTGTGAATTCTCTTTTTATAAATACAAATTAAAATTATTTTTCAAAATTCCTGTTCCATGTCAAAAATTCTCTGCTCCATGTTAAGTAATAATTCTTTACGAAAAATCCCTGTCCTAAAGTCTTAATTATAATTCTTTATGAAAATTCCCTGTTCCAAAGTGAAAATTCTAATTTTTCATGGAAATTCCATATTCCAAAGTAGAAATTATAATTCTTTACGGAAATCCACTGTTCGAAAGTGAAAATTGTAACTGTTTACCGAAATTCCCTGTTTCAAATTCTGAATTATAATTCTTTACTTCTTTTTCTTTTAAAATTTAGAACAGGGAAGGTTCAATTTCTGGCAAACTTTAATTTGCAAAAAAATTTTATATTCTAAGAAATTCTGAATTGGAACAAGGAATTTTCAAAATCTGGCGAGTTCTGACCTAGAACAGGGATTGTTTCTGTAAATTCCCTGTTTATAAATCAAAATTAAAATTATTTTTCAAAATTCCTGTTCCATGTCAAAAATTCTCTGTTCCGTGTCAAATAGTAATTTTTTACGAAAAATCCCTGTCCTGAAGTCTTAATTATAATTCTTTATGAAAATTCCCTGTTCCAAAGTAAAAATTCTAATTTTTCATGGAAATTCCATATCCCAAAGTGGAAATTATAATTCTTTACGGAAATCCACTGTTTGAAAGTGAAAATTGTAACTGTTTACCGAAATTTTCTGTTTTAAATCCTGAATTATAATTCTGTACTTTTTTTTTCTAAAATTTAGAAGAGGGAAGGTTCAATTTCTGGCAAACTTTAATTTGCAAAAAAAAATTTATATTCTAACAAATTCTGATTTGGAACAAGGAATTTTCAAAATCTGGCGATTCTGACCCAGAACAGGGATTGTTTCTGTAAATTCCCTTTTTATGAATCAAAATTAAAATTATTTTCCAAGATTTCTCATTCCATGTCAAAAATCGCCTGCCGCAAAGTCAAAATTATAATTCTTTACGAAACTGCTGGTTCGAAAGTCAGAATTACAATTCTTTACGAGAATTCCCTGTCCCAAAGTAAAAATTATATGTCTTCATGGAAATTCCCTGTCTTAAACTAAAACTTATATTTCTTAACTTACATTCCATCTCGCAATTTAGAATTATAAATCTTTCAGAAAATTTTCTGTCTAAAGGTCGAAATTGTAATTCTTTACTGAAATCCCCTGCCCCAACTTAGAATTATAATTCTTTCAGAAAATGCACTGTTTCAATTCAGAATTAGAAGAATAAAATATATGAAACTACTTTTAATTTGTATTCTAGTACATTCGTGAGAAAAATCCCGGTCACTAAATCAAATTTCCGGTCATTTTCCGGTTTTCTCGATTTCCCGGTCAGATAAACGCCCTGGTTCCGTATACGTATATTGATATAATATAACCAAAAATTTCAAAACGCTCCATTTGGTGGCACTGACAGATTGCATGTTCATTAGTGACACTGGAAAAAATGTCTCGCATTCTGTTACATTGTGGAAATATTAGACCGTATTAAAAATTTCAATGAATAGTCATCATTTAGATTTAACAATTTAATTAAAATTTCAAGAAGATCCCATTTAATCGCAGAAGATAAATCCATTAAAAAATCAAAGTTTCAAAACAAGTTAGAACACACATTATAATTTGAACATAAATTTGAAATTAAAAAACGTTACAATCGATCAAAACTGAATTTCGAGCAAAAACTTGAAAAACCTAACGGTTAAAATTTGAATCTGGACAAGAAACGTTTGAATTACGATTTACCTACGTATCGAAAATATGAATCTTTTAATTTTAATTTCAAAAAGATCCTGATTAGTCAGAACTGGTTATTAACCCCAATTGGAAATGTCAATGTTTGAATTGAAATTTGAGGAGGAAAAAAATTAACGATCAAAGAAAAGGGGATAATTAAAAAAAAAGTTTGAAACAAGTTCAGATCTCCAAAAAACGTTACAATTCGAATAAAAATTAGAAAACAAATTGTTCAAATTTAGAATCACCAACCAATTTGAAAATTTGATGTCAGGAAACTCCATAATTGAATACAAAAATTGCATTCCAAACAGTTCTTAACAAAAGAAAACTTGGATTTCCGCGGGTCACTAAATTTAATATCAACAAACGACTTCAAATTTACTGATGTGAGATAAGTAAAAAAAAACTCCTTTTTGATCACTTCGAATGGTATTAATTGCGAAGAGCATCTTGATTACTTCCATACAAAAAAGCCTTTCTAAAAAGCAAACAAATCGTTCTTAAGTTTAAAAGTCCAACAAACGTTACATAATACGAAAAAAAAATTAATAAGGAGAGCGAAACCGCTCGAAATCTAGAAGAATTCAAATGTTTAAATCCGAATTTGCAAAAGATTTAACATAAAATTTGGTAGACAGTCAATTCAAGATTCAAAATGGAATTCAAATTTGAACAAGATTGAAATTAATGATAGAAAAGGAACAAACTGGTTACAAAAAATATTACCCTCAACCAATTTGAAAATTGCGTGTTCCGCACTCACAAAAATTTTTGGTTGAATCAACAAAAGCAATGCATTGTATGGTCAACTGAATTTTTAATTGTTTTAACTAAATGCTTTGGTAGATAGAATATTTGATAGATTCAACCAAAATTTGTTTGAATCACCCAAATTTCAATGTACGTCCGAAAAAAGTTTTTTTGATTCAAGCAAACTTTTATTCTGAGTGGGAAACTCTACAAACAAATTCAAAAATCTTTTTTAAAACAGTTCTTCGTGAAACTGAACTCCACGTCACTGAATCCAAGATAAATAATTTGAAATTTCCTGATAAAAGACAAGAAGAAAAACAAATTTGAAATTAACTGATGAAAGACTGTTAGAAATTGCAACGAATTTGACGACCTCCGACGAGGACACGTGGGACGGTGTAGCGCGTGTTCCCGGTCATCGGATCTTGAGAATGAAAAAACGGCGGCGGAGGCTCCTAAAAGTGGGCCAGGAAAGATAAACAAAAACTCACCTCAGATCTCAGGACAGCAGTGTCGATCATTGAAGCATACCAGCAGGTAGCGACGAAGAAGATAAAAAATAGCCTGAAGTGTGCCATTTTAATTTGTTCCCTTTTATCAATCACCCTTTCACCTCCTTTCTTCACACAGGACGAAGAAGTCCTCCGAAGTTCGAAACGAAAGTGCACAGGCCGATCGCACAAAGTGTCGCCGGCGCGAATCCAACGACGATTTTTTTTTTTCTAAAATGCGTCGTTCGTCTGACACCCAACGTGATTCTCTCCGATGGAGAAAACGAACTAAATCAATTAGCGCGGCGTGCGAGTGGTTTGAGTTTGAGCTTCGCGCGATTCACGGTTCTCGACTTTGTACATAGACTGTCTTCTCGTATAGAGTGAGGACGCTTTCGAGGCGTCGAGGGTTTATATAGGCTGTGGGCTAGCCGGTGCCGCTGGTGGGGGTAAGACTAAGCTAGAAGTTATAATAATAAGTAATAAGTTGAGCCTAAGTTGCGATTTGAGCGACGATACCACGGGGGTGGGACAAGAAATCGGTACGAGTTAAAGGAGGAAGGAAACGAACCACCCTCCTGAATAGAGAATTTGCATGCATTTTTTTAAACGTTTATTTAAAAGTTTATAATCTCAATATCTGATAAAAGCGCTTATTTTTTAATTAAAAATACTAATAGCTTATTTAAAATTGCTTGAAAATGACGATTTGGAATACTACATTTGAATCAGTGGCCATTATGTTGACGTCTGTTACACGGAGCGCACAAAAAAGTGAAGCGTGCGCAGTAGGGTGATCAAAAAATGCATTAACATTTTTTTTTTTCGAATTTTCATGCTTTCACCCCCCAAATTTGTTCGAACCCATATAAAAATAAATGCGTATTTAGAATGAAGTTTAACACGTATCTATTTCCCATTAGAAAAAAAAGGTTTCGTAAATTTTGTTCAAAATTTTCAATATAAAGTGTATCGTGTTGAAACACAAGCCATAGAATATGATTCAAAAATTACTTTTTGAATTTCATCCTCATAAATGTGTTTTGGTGCTAATAATTATTTTTGTACAGATTCTTTTAGTACAAATTGTTTATAATATATAATATATTACTTTATACTGATAATGAGATGTTTAAATAAATTGTTTAAACAATTTATTATTGTTTATAGAAATTTGATCTTAGAATAGAGTTAGAAAGTCGCGGTTTTTTTCGAATTTTCAACTTTTCAGTTAGAGCGAGGTAATAATAAAATAAAGTTAACAACAATGATTTTTTAAACAATTTATTATTATTTATAACAATATTCTTTTAGAATAATGCTAGAAAGTTGTGGTTTTTTCTAAAATTTTCCACTTTTTGTCCACCCTTCAATAAGAGTGAGGTAATAATCAATTCAATTTAACAAAAATAATTGTCTCAATAATTTTTTATTGTTTGTGACTATCTTATCCTATAGTAATGCTAGATAGTTGCGGTTTTTACTCAAATTTGTAACGTTTTGTCCACTTTTCACTTGATGAGGTAATAATTGATGCAAGTTAACAAATATAATTGTTTAAACAATTAAGTAATGTTAATAACAATTTTCTCTTACAGTAATGCTCGAAAGCTACGGTTTTTTTCTAAATTTTTCAGATTTTCTTTGACTTTTTATTTATGAAAAAAAATGAATATCAACAAAAATCATTTTTTAAATAGTATTCCATTTTTTCTGAATGTAGTATTTTTACTCTTTTGCTAATACCTTAAAAATATTAATTTAAACGAAAAGCTTTTAAAAAATAATTCTTGTTGATTGTTAATTTATTATTTGTATATAACTAAAAAGTAAGAAAAAAGCTGAAAATTTCAGAAAAAACCGACACTTTCTAGCATTACACTAAGAGAAGATTTTCATAAACAATAATAAATTGTTTAAACGATTATGTTTGTTAACTTCAATTAATTATTAACTCGCTCTAATTGAAAAGTGGATAAAAAGAAAAAAATTTCAGAAAAAAATGAAACAATCTAGCATTACTATAGGAGAAGATAGTTATAAGCAATAATAAATTCTTTGAACAATTATGTTTGTTAAATTGCATTATTTATTACATTACTCCAAATAAGAAGTCGACAAAAAGTTATAAATTTCAGAAAAAAAACGCAACTTTCTAGCATTATTCTGAGTGAATATTATTATAAATAATAAAACATTGTTTAAACAAATATTTTTGGTAACTTTAATTGATGAATGCCTCGTTCTAACTGAAAAATTAAATTCGGAAATAGCGCGTCTTTCTTATTCTGTTCTAAGAGAAAATTGCTATAATCAATAATAAATTGTTAAAAAATTGTATTTAAACATCTAATTACGAATAGAAAGTAATATTTTATGCATGAGAAACAATTTGCACTAAAAGAAACCAAAAAAAAAATAATAATTAGCATCAAAAACTCCCAACATCCAAATTTTCACTGATGGGATTTTTTGGGATCCTAAAAAACAGACTTATGAGGGAGAAATTCAAAAAGTAATTTTTGATTCCAATCCTATGGCTAATTGTGAAGAGAAATGCTGAGTTTTAATTCAATGCACCCAATATTGACGATTCTGAAATTTACAAAAACGTTTTTTTTTCATGGAAAATATGTGTTAAACTCCATAAGCCTTGCGGAACCTCTAGTTATCAATTTTTTCAAAAAAAAAACGTATTCACTTTTTTGTCGATTCAAACAAACTTGGGGGGGGGGGGGTGAGAGCATGAAAATTAAGACAAAAAAATCTGCTCGCTTCGCGGTCACATTCTTATCGCTCGCAAGTTTGAGCGCGCCTAGGGCGCGCGAGTCGGTCGTCGCGCTTCGCGCTCCGAAACATGATCTCGTGTTTCGCGCTCGGTGTTGTATGTTCTTCATGTATAAATTTATAAATTTGTTTTTGATTTCAAATGAGAAAGGAAATTTATTTACTTAAGGCTCTATCAGCCTTAAGGAATACATTCTC
>JAUMHM010000079.1:1480636-1494068 GCA_032362435.1 Melikaiella ostensackeni | reverse complement strand
GGTAGATTTTTTCTCATTTCTCCAAAAATCAATTTGACCAGTAATCGATATAAGAACATCAAAATATTAATTAATTTCATAAAATAATTTTGTATATTAGATGCCACTGTACTGATTTTAAATGATTCCGAGTTTATTTAGTTTAGAATGTTTTCTGAAAGGAAAAAATAAAGTTGTAAAAATGATCTCCATAATTTCATTTGTCTCATCGCTTTAAAAGTGTAATAAAGTTTACAGATTATTGTGTTGTAGCAAAATGTTAAGAACAGAATTACTTCACAACATTAAAAAATCATTTACAATGAAAAATTTTTTGTTTATCAATAATTTTTAGAAACATTTAGAAATCATCATCATGGAATAAAATTACTTATTTAAGAATTTTGATGTACAAAATTGATGGCGCGGAAAATTTCTGACCTTTATTATTAGATAAATACATATAACCTCATTCAAGATATGGTTGAGGAGTTATGAATGGAGTCCTTGTATCATTTTTAAAACATGTGGCCAAAAAGTTAAGAACAGAATTGTTAATTTCATTATTAAAGAACCATTTACAATTTAAATTTTCTCTTTTAGAAATAAATTTTTGTAATTAAAATTCCTCATCTGGAAATTGTGATTTACAAAAGTGCAGAAAATGCATAATTTTTAGTAATAAACATAAACTTACAATTAGTGTAATATGGTCAAAGAATATTAACAGAATGTATTGACATTTTTTTTAAAGTTTTTAAAATATGTGTTATAATAATAGCCTAAATACTGTTAACTATAATTTTATGAAAGTGGAAAAGCTCACAGATTTTTTCCCAAATTGTAAGTCAACACTCACCACAAAAAAATTGTTTCTGTTTTGAAATACGAGCCTGCATAGTATCAAGGCTCACCATCAACATGTCTTTAAAAATCTTTAGTAGGGTGGTCCTTATTCTGTAGGATAAATTTTCTTTTTAAAATTCTTGCGCTCCATGTAGATGATTTCGTGAAGTTACACGAGAAAAATATGCCCACCTAGTTTGAGCTCAATCGGATAATATTTAGAGGGCCCCCATCGATGAAAAATTTCCCATGTAATTTACATGGGGAAAACTGAGTCAAACATTGAAAATGTTATAACTCTGTCAAATTTGTACAAAAATTGTATAAAATAGAAAACACCATGAAGTTCTTCATATCTGTGTATGGCAAACTTTTTAAAGCAAATTCAAGATAGATTTCTTAAATTTATTGGTAGTCTCATTAAAATTTCCTTTGTTTCTCTTATTGTTGAATTCAAAACGTACTTTATTTCTAATATTGAATATCCTTTTTAGAAAAGCCGTAAATGTTGTATTTTATCAATAAATCATTCTGTAATGCATCCAATCTCAGTTTTTACTAATTGAATGAAATTCTTCATTATTTTTCACCGGTATTCCAATCACATCCATCACATTTTCTCAGTTTTTATCAATTTCACTGAAAACCATAACACCAAAAACAGAAAAATCAGAATAAATAGAAAAAATTTATATACGAGTATAACTTCCTGCATAGAAAATCCAGAAATTGTAATCCAGTGCTCTGCAAACAATTCATCACAACACTAATTGAACAAGCAGCTCAATTATGCCAAGAAAACAAAATGGATAGTCAAAGCATCCCGTCATCAGTAAGATTTATTCTAAAATAAAATGGTTACATTTTTTTACAATTTTTTTGAAACATAGAGACAGCAATCCACTTTTCCAATGCAAGTTTTGATTTATGATAATCCGATTCTTCACAGTAAAAGTTATTTTTGATTTTACCCTGGAAGAACCTTCAGAAATACAAAGTGTAGCATATCGAATCTCGCTGTATACTAACATTGACTGTCCAACGAGAGGCCTCAGAGAAAATCTCATTTTTAGGAAAATGATTTCAAAACACTCATATGAGAGACAAGCCGGTCTCTTTTTTAATGACTACATCGTCCAGCCACAATCCTTATAAAACCATATGCTCGGAGAATGTCAACAGATTTCAGGAAATTATTCAGAAAGTTTTAGCCGCAAATATCAAGATTCAGAAATTAGTCCAAAAGACACAATAATGAGATAGAAAAGTATTTTTACCTTCAAATATAAAATTCATACAGATGTCAAACAATTAAACAAAAAAATTTTAATACAGGACTCAATGGTCATAATAAAAGAATGCATATATTCTGTATATGGCATCTTCCTAGTTATTTACCTATTTTTATAAGTAACGTGGGTATCATTTCTTTACATAAAGATATGCAAATCCTTTTTTACAAACTTATTTTTATATCAGTACCAGGATTGCATTTTAATTGTATTTAATTATTATGTATCAATTTATGTACATCCAACTGGCAACCTTATTTTATTTACAATAGGTACCAGGATGACATTTTAATTATATTGCCAGTATATTCGAAAGAAAAAATATATATTGGACAGAAAAATATCTTAAATAGATTTAAAATCAAAAACATCTGTAAAAATCATAACATTAGAAAAAATTCAACATAAAAACCTATTAAAAAAATTTTTTATCAATAAAGTACTCAATGGTACATATTAATAGAAAGCACATATTGTGTATATGGCATCTTTCCCTGAGTTCCATTTTTTATAGGTAACGAGGGTATCATTTCTTTCACCTGAATGTATGTAAAAGCTTTTAACAAATTTATTTTTTGATAAGTACAAGGTTAACATTTTAATTAGTAATAAAAATGAAAGAACCTGAAAAATTATTACAATATTTATGTAAACAGAACATGAAAAATGAAGGAAATCGATCATATTGCCAAGATCAAATTTGGTGGGTTGATTTAGAACCAATCTCTTCAGATTATTTTTAAAAATATTATAGTGATAGCTATGAACATACTGAAAACAGCCACTAAAAGTATATTCGCCATTGTACCCTACATGCAAGGGAAACATTACCTCTAGACATTCGGATAATCAAGAAATTTGCTTGTTGCAGTGTAGCATTTACACTAGCAACAGTAATTCTTGTTGAAAGCAAACGGTACCCTAAAATTAGTGTTCATTTCACACTTTGCTTTTTCTGTGAACCAAACAGGTCTTCGACAACAATGTATGCGAGATCTCATGACTAGAACTTTTTAGGAAAAGGAAAATGGAATAAGTAAATAGTGATTTCAATAAGTAGACAAAAAGGATTCATCCAGAAGATGATTAATGTTCTCAGCGGCCTTTTAGCAGGGGTCGAAACTGTCGAAAGGGATGAATTTTTAAGTTTCTCCGACTTCATATTCGGGTTCCGTCTTTGGCGAACCGTTGCAAACCGAACACCGGTGGATGGGTTTTACCCCCGAATTGTAGGTAGCCATTATGTCAGATTAGTATTATGATTGTGTAACCGATGTGATGTGACTCCACTACGAAGCCCGCGCACGCGGCATTATACACTGCCCGTGGCACTCTATTCAATTCGATCGTTCGCTCGACCAACGTGTGTGCCAACATTTGGCGTCCACCGGCGATGGCATTAAAAAGCTGAGTCTGAAAGAAAAATCAAAAATTGCAGCATTGTGAGAAGAGGAAGAGCAAACATTAATATTTCCAAAGCATCATCAACTCTAACCGTAATTCCAGGCTTCGGACTCACGCCACTATTGACAACATTTTAAATTTTTTATGAGCGATGCTGCTATTTTGCCACTGTTAAAAAAAATTCCACTAATGCATCCATTATTAAGAAATTAAAGAATGGTGAAGCTGCTTGTGTGGATGGTACTACCGCTGAAATGCTTAAGAGCGGTGGCGGATATTTGTTTGTGTGGCTGAGCGAATTTATGAATATATTTGCTGACAACGGTAGAGTTCCAAATGATTGGAGAAAGGCGATTATCGTTCCACTCTACAAGGGAAAGGGTGATGAAGGTGACTTTACTAATTAAAGAGCGATTAGCCTACTAAGTACCGTGGGCAAGATTTTTTCTCTTTCGTTAAAAATCATTTGCCCGAATGAATCGCATAATTTTGATTTTTTGAAATTTGTAATTAAAATACTTATTGGTAACGTCATGGGAATAACAAAGAAAAATATCTGAGAAGTCCAACGTGGATTTATGCCAGAGAAATCATGTGCAGATCAGATATTTAGCTTAAGACCGATCATAGAAAAAACTTTGAGAATAAACAAAACAGTTTTCTGTGCATTTGTTGATCTGGAAAAAGCTTTCAATAAGGTGGATAGAAACTAAATTTTGGGAAGTCCTGAAGGAGTATGGAGTACATGGTTGGCTTCCAAAAGCAATAAAAACAATATATAATGGCAGTAAAGCGAGTGTAAGAGTAAATGGACAACTGAGCGATTGGTTTGACATTAAGGAGGGCGTTAGGTAAGGCTGCGTTGTGTCCTCCTGGATATTCAATATATACATGGATAAATGTTTACGAATGGCTCTCTGAGACAAAAAAGGTGTTGATCTCGAAACAGTGAAAGTACGTGGACTGGCGCTTGCAGATCTTAAGATTAACGTGAATAAAACAAAAATTATTGTGTTTGAAAGAAAGGGTGATAAACAGTATGCAACGTTGCCTTAAACGAAGAGAGGATAGAACAAGTTGATGATTTTGTGTATCTTGGAAGTTTATTTACTGCTGATCGAAAGATAGCACAAAAAACAAAGAGTAAAAAGTGATTCAGGTAAAAATGCTGAAGGTAATCTCAGCATGCAAAAAAATAAAGATCGGTAAGGGTAACATGAAAAATTAGTGATCTTTCATTTCACCTTTGCTGATCTTCATTTTTTGTATGCCGAGATTACCCCCCACAATTTTTACATGAATCACTTCTTATCCTTTGTTTTTTTCTGTAAGATGCAGAGATATTCAGGAGTATTAATGACGGTTGTAAGGTTATCGTCAGTGTACGAGCCATTACAAGAGGTTAAAATGTAACGAATAAAGCTGAAATTGCAATATATAATTCCGCGCTTGCTTTCTCTGTGTTGTATGGCAGTATGGTAGCAGTAAAACGCCAATGGACAAAGTCATTAATGAGTGGGTTCTCAAAGAATGTGTAGAAGAAACATTGCTTGACAAGAGTGAAAGAAATTTGCTGAGATTGTTGAGTCATGTCAAGGGAATGAATGAAGGACGTTTAACGGAGCAAGTGTATTTAGGTAAGGTGAATGGTAGCGTACCCAGAGGTAGACCGAAGAAAGAATGGTTGGAATGTGTGAATGAGACCCTGAAAAGAAGGTATATTCGAAGTCGTAGAAACACAAGAGCGTGCATGAAACGATGTAAGGATGTAACGGAAGCAAAAGATATATGCAAGGATAGGGATGTATGGAGGACAATAAATTGTTTATAAGAAGAAGAGTGATGCCTGAAACGAAAGATTTGGACACTAATGGGCCCGCGTGAAGAGATTTTCTTGGTGATTTTCTTAATTAGTCCTTAGCTTTGCGAAGCTCTTCACCTGGGTTGATTGCTAGAGAGATTGATCAGCGACCCGTGTCGGAGCGGTATTTTAATTAAAATTTGCTTCAAAATTTTAGTATATGGCAAATATTTAAAACTAAATTTGAAAGATATTAACGGGTTTTTATAAGAATTAGAATGTTTTTGAAATTTAATTGAAAGCCACATGTTAAATCAAACAATTTTCTCCTTTAGAAGAACTAATTTAGGAATGATTAAACATATTTTTTCTCTGCAAAAAAACACTGTATAAAAATATTTATATATTAAGTGCATAAACAGGGCTGCAACAGCCTGATTTACTCGAAAAAAAGGAAAAAATGACGTTTAAATCGAAAAAGTGACTAATTTCTAACCCAAAATGTGACTAAAATTGGCAAAAAGTGACTAAGGTGCATTAATAATGTGATTAATGTTCTTTTGAATTTAAAAGAATTCAAAAGAATTCGATGCAATTTATAAGAATTTCAGGTGAATCTTAAAAAAATCAGGATAAATTTATATGAATTTAGAGTGAATTCATAACAATTCAATAGAAATATAATAAAATAGAAAATAAAATAAAATAAAATAGAATATAATAAAAATAATTCTCTCTCTTCTTTGAAATTCTCTTGATTTTTTCCGAGTTCAACCTGAGTTCTTTTGAATTTACTTTAATTCACATTTATTTCTTCTAAATTTATTCCAATTTTACTGAAAGCAATGGAATATTTTGGTTTTTAAAAATTGCTTTCAATTAATTTGAAATTACATGGAATTCACCGTAAATTCCTATTAATTTATCCTGAATTCTTTGGAATTATCTTGAATTTTTTGGATTTCACCGTGAATTCTTCTAAATTCACTCAATTCTACTCAATTCAATGGATTTCTTGATTTTTTTTAGCTTTAGTGAAATTCGCTTTAAAGTCTTTTAGAATTGCCTTGAATTTTTATTAATCTCATCAAAGTCTTTTGGATTCCCTTGAATACTTCTAAATTCACTCTGATTTTACTGAAGGAAATGATATATTTTAGATTTTAATTTTTTTCTTTCAGTTTATGTGTTTTAATTATTTTGGATTTACCCTGAATTTTTTGAATTTAAATTGAATTGTTATGAATTCACTCTAAATTCATATAAATTTATCCTCATTTTGTTGAAATTCACCTTCCATTGATTTCAGTAAAATTAGAGTGAATTTAGAAGAATTCAAAACACTTCAAAACGCTTCGATGAAATTAATAATAATTCAAGGCGAGTTTAAAAGTCTTTAGTGTGAATTCAATAAAACTAAAAAAAAAAAACAGAAATCCATTGAATTGAGTAGAATTGAGTGAATTTAGGAGAATTTAAGATGAATTCGAAAAAATTCAAGAGGGTTCTAAAGAATTCAGGATGAATTCGAAACAATCCGAGAGAATTCCAAAGAATTAAAAAGAATTCAGGATAAGTTAATGAAAAATTCAGGGTGATTTCCAAATGAATTCAAAAGAATTGAAAACAATTCAAATAATTCAAAATATTCCCTTGATTACAGTAAAATTCGAGTGAATTTAGGAAAATCAAAGTGAATTCAATTTAATACAGGGCGAATTTTAAAAAATTGAATGGAATTGAAAGTGATTAAAGGAATCAAAAGAGATTAAAAATAATTCAGGATAAGTTAATGCGAATTTAGAGTAAATTCCAAGTGGATTCAGATGAATTTAAAAAATTCAATAAATCCAAAATATTCCATTGATTTCAGTAAAATTGGAGTGAATTTAGAAGAGCTCAAGGGAATTTGAAGAAACTCTTAGGAATTTAAGGTAAATTAAAAAACATTCAGGATGAATAAAAAAAATTCAAGAGAATTCAAAGGAATTCAAAAAAGTTCAATAAAGTTTATAAATAGGTATAGACCTGAATTCAATAATTTTAGTTTTTTTTTAATCTCAGGTTCTCTGTTTTAATTAATTGAAAGAAAAGTGACTAAAGTGATATTTTCATTAAAAAAAGTGACTTTATCTTAAAAAAGTCACTAAAATGTGATTTAAGAGAAAAAAGTGACTAAATGCGACTTAAGTGATTGTGTGGCAGCCTTGTGCATAAATTGAATGAGACAACGTGAATTTACATTGAAAAATTTACTATTATTATCATTCTAATTAAAAAAATCTCCGCAAATTGATTTGATATGCCTTTTAGGGGTCACAACACTTATTCCACAAGTGTTTCATTGCCCAATGATACAGCTTTCGATTCATCGGCGTCAAACGTTCCGAGTGAAGAGGATTGTCAATGTTAATTTCATTACATCAATCATTTTTATTGGCCATTTTCGAATAAGAATTATTGTACAATCTTGCATCATATAAAAGAAGGCGTGTACTTCACATTATGCACATTTTAACGCGTGAAAAATGTCAAAAATTCAAAAACAAAATAGAAATATTTTATCCCTCAATTATTTTTCTCTTGATACTATTATTAATTATCATCCTGACTATTAATTAAATTATCTTTCATTAAGATAAGTCAAGGTTACATTTCCGAGGCCTTGCCAGGAAATCTTCTCATTTCCTGCCTCAAAAATATGATAAAGAGTCTACATTTTTAATGTAGTTTTCTTGTTGCAATGTCTGAAATAAATTAATAAATTTACAGATTTTTGAATTAAAAACACCACATTCTTAATTTTAATCAGTGAAGTTTTACTGTTTATCAGAGAAAATACTAACTTATTGCTTCCTCATGGAGGAAGCTTTGTAACCATGAAAATTTTCGAACATCATTTTTTGACATATCTTGATATAATTCTACCTTAGGACTTCGAAAATGAGGTTTTTAAAAAATTTCCGTGTGTGTGTGTGTGTGTGTGTGTGTGTGTCAACAATACTCTTTTTATAATAACTCGAAAACCAGTAGAGCCAGGGTCATAAAATTTGAAGGGATTGTAATCTTAAATAATGCCCATTATTTATTAAGTTCAGAGCAGGATCAAAAAGTATAAATATATGTTTTTCGATTTTATACTTATTTCAAAAATCGATTTAAATGTGAATTTTTTTGCAATTTTTATTATATTAGGGAAAAAAGTTTAAATGTAGATTTTAATAAAATACATCCATTTTTAACAAAAAAGGTTGAGGTTCATTTATGAAACATCGTGAGAATGACAAAAAATGAATTTGAAAAATTCGAAAATTTGAGAATTTTTATACCAGTATTGGTAGTAATACCAGGCTCTGTAATCCGAATTTTTAAAAAATGGGGTGGTATTTAGTTTACAATTCAATAGAATTCGCATAGCTATCTCCAAACAAAAATGGTTATCTTCAAGAATTTTGAGAGTTTTCAATTTTTCATTTATAAGTAATTTTTTTTTAATATTAGAAATATAGCAACACAATGAGTACCAAATTTGTTCATCTTAAAAACATGAATCGATTGATGTATTTAGAAGCACTCTATGACCAAACGAAGTAATGATGTGTACAGATTTGTAATTCTAACGTTTGTGAGAGAAAAACTTTCTGAATTTTCGGAATAATAACTGCATTTATTCATTACAAAAAAATAAATTGATTTAGTGATGCATATCGGAATTTTTTTAACGAGATCGAGAATTGTTATAAACATGATCAATTGATACTAAAACTTGATAGAGATCGAGAATCTGTACTCTTAAGAAACGATCGAGACGAGACGATCATTTCGTTCGAGTAGGGTATCGCCTAGTTTTGATAAGTACCGTATTCAAAACTTTGATCTCATTTGACGATATTTTTGAAAGTTTTAGAAATTCCTGCTATGCATCACTAAATTGGTTCATGTATTTTACTGGCCTATATAACCACATAAAATTATAATATATACAGATTCGTCAATTTGTTTAACACCTCAAGGATAAGAAATTTTCAAGTTTTGAAATACACCAATATTTCAAGTATAAAATTTATTCATGTTGATGGAATGAATCTGTTGGACTACATAAAAACTCTCTATGACCTATCAAAAATAATCAATAATTAATAAATAATAATAAGCAATACGAAATAGGGAATAAATAAGAAACAATAAATAATAGAAAACGAAAGTGAAATCACATTTTCCATCCTCTCAGACTGCTTTTACAATCCAATATGTACACTTTTCCATCTTCTCAAATTCATTTTCCAAAACGAAATCCCCTTTTCCATCCCCTAAGATTTCTCCTCAAACCGGAATATCCTCTTCTATCACGTTAGACTCCTTTTGAAACTCAAAATCCACCTTTTCATCCCCTCAACTCTTTTTAAATCCAAAATCCGCTTTTACATCCCCTGAAAATGATTTGAAAATCCAAAATATCCCTTTTAATACCCCCAGACTACTTTTACAACACAAAATACCCCTTTTCAAACCCTCAGACTCCTTTTAAATCCAAAAGCCTTTCCATCCCCACAGACTCTTTTACAATCCAAAATACTCTTTTTCTCCTTCTCAGACTCCTTTTACAACGCAAAATCCCTTCTTCCATCCCCTCGGACTCCTTTTGAATCTGAAATCCCCTTTCCATCCCCTCAGACTCCTTTTAATAAGAAATTGACTTTTCCATGCTCTCAGACTCCTTTTGCAATCCAAAATACCCTTTTTCATCTTCTCAGACTCCTTTTACAACCCAAAATCCACTTTCCCATCCCCTTAAGCTCCTTTTAATTCCAAAATCCCCTTTCCCATCCCCTCAAACTCCTTCTGATTCAAGATCTTCTTTGCCATCCAGTCAGACTGCTTTTACAATCCAAAATACTCTTATCCACCTTCTCTAATTCCTTTCACAACCCAAATCCCCTTTTTCATCCCCTCAAGCTCCTTTTAATTCCAGAGTATCCTTTTCCATCCCCTCGGTATTCTTTTAAATCCAAAATCCCCTTTTCCATCCCCCCCAGAATCCTTCAAAAATCCGAAATTCCCTTTTTTATCCCCTTAGGCTCCTTCTACAACCTGAAATCCTCTTTTCCATGCCCTCAGACTACTTTTGCAACCCAAAATCCCCTTTACCATCCTTTCAGACTCCTTGCGAATTCAAATTCGCCTCCAATAACCCCTCAGACTCATTTTACGACCCACAATATCCTTTTTTATCCCCACAGACTTCTTATAAATCCAAATTCCCCCTTTCCATACCCTCAGACTTCTCTTAAATACTCCCATCTTCCCAGACTCCTCAAAATTTCCCTTTCCAACCCTCAGTATATTTAATCGAAAATCTTCATTCTCGCCCTTCAAACTCCTTTTAATACAAAATCCCCTTTTCCAACCCCTCATAACTTTCATAAATCCGAAATCCCCTTTTCCATACAACACAAAAACCCCTTTTCCATCCCCTTGGACTCCCTTTACAACATAAAATTCCATTTCCATCCCCTCAGACTGCTTATAAATCCAAAATCCTTTTTCCATACCCTCAGGCTCCTTTTAAATCCAAAGTCTCCTGTTTCATGATACTCTTTTCCACCTTCTCAGACTCCTTTTGCAAGTCGAATCCCCTTTTTTATCCCCTCAAACTCCTTCTAGTTCCAGAATGCCCTCTTCCATCCCTCCAGAATTCTTTTAAAGCCAAAATCCCCTTTTCCATCCCATCAGACACCTTTCAAATTCAAACTCTCCTCTTTCATCCCCTTAGACTCCTTTTACAACACGAAATCTCCTTTCCCATCCCTCAGACACCCTTCAAATTCAAAATTCGTTCTTTCGTCCCCTGAGACTTTTCTTAAAACCCAAATTCCCATTTCCCATCTCCTGAGACTGCTTTTAAATCCAAAATCCCCTTTTCCATGCTCTCAGACTTCTTGCAAATCCAAAATCTCCCTTTCTTTCTTCACAGACTCCTTTTAAATACAAAATCTCCTTTTCCACCCATCAGGCACCTTTTTAACCCAAAATCTTCTTTTCCATCTCCTCAGACTCCCTTTAAATACAAAATACCCTTTTTCATCCCCTCAGGCTCATTTTATAATCCAATTTGCTTTTTTCCATCTTCTTAGACTCCTTTTACAGCCCGAAATCCCCTCTCCCATACAACACAAAGACCCCTTTCCCATCCCCACAGACTCCATTTACAACCCGAAATCCCATTTTCCATCCCCTCAGACTGCTTCCACATGAAAAATCTCCTTTTCTATACCCTCATACTCATTTTGAATTCAAAATCTCCCTTTCTATCTTCTGCGACTCCCTTTAAATAGAGAATACCCTTTTCCATCTCCTCATACTACTTTTATAATCCAAAATACTATTCTCCATCTTCTCAGGCTCCTTTCACAACAAAAAATCCCTTTTTCTATTCCGTCAGACTCCTTCAAATACAAAATCCTCTTCTTCACCCCCTCAAAATCCTTTTACAACCCAAGTCCCCATCTCCATACCCTCGGACACCTTTCAGTTTCAAAATCTCCCTTTTCATCTCCTCAGACTCCTTCTACAACGCGTATGCTTTTCCATCTCCTCAGACTCCTTTTAAATTCAAAATTCCCTCTTCCATCCCTTCAGCCTCCTTCACAAATGAAAATCTTCTGTTTCATCTCCTCAAACTCCTGTTGCAAACAAAAATTCCCTTTCACGTTCATTCAGACTCCCTTTAAATACAAAGTCCCCTTTTCCAACCCCTGAGACTTCTTTTAAATCCGAAATTCTCTTTTCCATTTTCTCAGACTCCCTTTAAAATCCAAGATACTCTTTTCCGCCTTTTCAGACTCCTTTTACAACTCAAATCCCCTTTACTGTCCCCTCAGACTCCTTTAACAATCCAAGATAATCTTTTCCATCTTCTCAGACCCCTTTTACAACCCAAGATGCCTTTTTGCATCTCCTGAGACTCATTTTAAATCTAAAATCCCCTTTTACACACCTTCGGACTCCTCCTACAACCAAATTTCTCTTTTGCATCTCCTCAGACACCTTTCAATTCCAAAATCCCGTTTTCGATCTCCTCAGACTCCTTTTAATACAAAATCCCCTTTTCCATCCCCTGAGACTCCTTTGACAATCCAAGATATTCTTTTCCATCTTCTCAGACTCCTTTTACAACCCGAATCTCCTTTTTCATCTCCCCAAGCTCCTTTTACAATTCAAAATTTCCTTTTCCAGCCCCTCAGACTCACTTTACGGTTCAAAATACACTTTTCCATCTGCTCAAACTCCTTTTATAACTCTAAATCCTTTTTTCCAACTCCTAAGGCACCTTTTGAATAAAAAAATCACCATTTTCATCCCCTCAGACTCTTTTAGTCGAAAATCCCCTTTTCCACCCCTCAAACTCATTTAATACTAAATCGCCTTTTCCATCCCCTCGGACTCATTTTACAATCCAAAATGCTCTTTTCCACCTTATCAGACCCCTCTTACAACCCAAAATCTACTTTCCCATACAACGCAAACACCACCCTTTTATCCCCTCAGACTTCTTTTACAACGCGTAATCCCATTCTCTATGACCCCAGATTGCTTATAATTTCAAAACTCCTTTTAAATCGAAAATCGCCTTTTCCATCTTCCCAGACTTCTCTTAAATTAAAAATTCCCACTTCCAACCCTACAGACGTCTTTTGAACTCAATCCCTTTTTCCATCCCCCCAGACTCCACCAAAATACAAAATCCCCCTTTTCTTCCCCTCAGAATCATTTGAAAATCAAAAATCCCCCTTTTCATCCCCTCAGACTCCTTCTACAACGCGTATGCTTTTCCATCTCCTCAGACTCCTTTTGAATTCAAGATGCTGTCTTCCATCCCTTCAGGCTGCTTTACAAATCAAAATCTCCTTTTCCGTCTCCTCAGACTCCTATTGAAAACATAAATTTCCTTTCATGTTCATTCAGACTTCTTCCGAATCCAAAGTCTACTTTTCCATCTTCTCAGACTATCTGTACTTTTAAATACAAAACCCCTTTTCCATCTCCTCAGACTCCCTTTAAATACAAAATACCCTTTTTCATCCCCTCAGGCTCATTTTATAATCCAATT
>JAUMHM010000079.1:1462999-1475192 GCA_032362435.1 Melikaiella ostensackeni | reverse complement strand
AATTACAATTAATAATTATAAAAAATTACAATGACCAAATTAAAGCCAAAGGCTGAGAGATTATAGATCAGAGATCAAAAATGTTTAAATCTTGTTTTTTTTTTTAAATTTCTGAAGGAATTACATATTGCTTGAACTTCTTTATGACTGAAAGATCCACATCGCAAATAATTATTGTGATATACAAAGAATTGTGATCAGATGGTTGTAATGTCTCCTTCAGAATTACTTTTTTTAATGACATTAATTTGGCCTAAGATACGTTGTGCTCATCATATAATTATATTGCTTGTTTAACTTTCCATAATAAGTATAGTTTCTAAAAAGAAAATACAGTGATTACATATGGTAGATAAAGAAATATCAAAAACGTTATTTTACGACTACAGGTATTAAAGCGTTATTTGTAGAGATCCGAAAATTAAAACTATGATTCTTGTTCTAATTTTTCTTAAGCAATCAGTAGGGAATACTTTCACTCATTTATACTTCTAAAATTTATGTTTCAAAACATGTTTTGCGGTATAAAATAAAATGTGATCAGCTACTTGTAGTGTGCTTTGGAGGCGTATTTTTGAATGTATAATTTATATCTGTATTGTTTGTTCAGTTCCTTAATATTAATTTATCTGACTACGATCGAGGACTAATTATTATGTACCTTATTTGAATGAACACGTTACCCCAATTAAAAAACTTTGTCTCTAATTTTAGACTGACCTTTTGAGCACAAAGAATTTTTTTCTTTTTTTAAAGAGACCAAAACTTGGAAAGAAATGATCCAAAAACTGTATCTTGTACTTTTTTCGCAAAACCTGTCCTTTCGAATAAAATAATTATATAAGTCCATGAAATGACTGATACAAAGTACAAAAAAAATTATAATATTACAAAATTACTTAGGTTTTCATTTAAACGTTAATTTTGTATTTCACCACAATATTTATTATTATTTTAATAATTTTGGACAAGTAGAACGTCTTACGTAACTTTCCCGAATAATAGGAAGGAATTTGTTATTGCTAAACAATGATTTTTTCACTTACGGCCTTACGTATTTAAGGAAATGCAAATGCAAAAAGACGTAACTGAAAATTCACCTAAAAAAATAAAATATGTTCTTTTGTCCCATAATTAAAAAATTGAGTATTCCTTATGTATAACTGCACACTTGGCTTTCAAAAATAAGAGTAAGTGTGAAAAAAATAGTATAAAAATACTTTCATCTAAAAAAAGAACGTATTTAAAAGTGATTTTTCTTTCATACTTTTATGTATATAAATAACTGCGCCGAAGACTGCATCTAACAAGGAGATGATCAGAGTAGGTATTTTTCATAAATCTCATAAATTCCCTACTGAATCCCATTGGATGAGTATTGATTTGCCAATGTCGACTCGTTTTCGAAAAAATCTACTTTTTTCAAATTTTTTTTCATGGATTGAAATGTTTGTTTATTAAATTTTCGTGTACAATTATGTGAATATAACATTTTTCTACCAGAAAAGATGAATTTTCAACAAATTACATACATTTTCAGCTAAGAGGATCAATTTTCAACCAAAGAGATAAATTTTCAAATAAAATGATGAATCCTCAAACAAAAAAATGAATTTTTAACAAAGGGGTTCAAATTTCAACCAAGTAGTTGAATTTTCAAGCAAGAAGAATTATTTTCTGCCAGAAAAGTCGAATTTAAAAAAAAAATATATGAATTTGCAACCAAATGGTTCCATTTTCAACTAACAAAGATAAATTTTCGACCAAAAAAATTAATTTTTGATAAAGTAGTTCAACTTTCAACCAAATAAATGAATTTTCGACTAAAAAAGATTTTTCAGTCAAGAAAGAAAAACAATTTCGACTAAATTGTTGAAGTTTCGAGCCAAAAAATACGAAATTTCTACATAGCAGTTGAATTTTCCACAAAAAAGCTAATTTCCAACACGGTGATTGAAAGCAATTTCTAACAGAAGAGATGAAGTATTAGACCAAAAATACAAAATTTAACGAAAGAGTTGAATTTCCAACCAAGAAAGATTTTCTAGTCCAGAAAAAATAACAATTTCAACAAAATTGTTGTAGTTTCAAGCCAAAACAGTTAAATTTTTTAGCCCAAAAATATGAAGTTTCAACAAAAAAGTTAGTTTACAACCAAATAGTTCAATCTTCTACCAAAATAGTTTGAATTTTCTACCCAAAAAGACAAATTATCAACAAGCAGTTGAACTTTCAACACAGAAAGACGAATTTTTAACAAAACAGTTGCACTTTCAACCAAAAAGACGATTTTTCAACCACAAAGATTACTCTTTTAAGAATTGTTAAATTTTCAACAAAATAATTTAATTCTCAACCAAATAATAAGATTTTGAAATTTTAACCGAAAGAGATGAATTTTAAAACCAAAAAGATGGAATTCAAGTAAAATTATAAATCTTTAACTAAAAAAATAAATTGTTAACTGTTGAAAATTCAAGAAAAAAACGGCGACCCGTTTTCGAAAAAGTCGACTTTTTCAGAATTTTTATTCTATGAATTGAAACGTTTATTTAATAAATTCTAATGTGATATATGTAAATATAACATTTTTTAAACTTGTTTTCAATATAACACCTGCTTTTTTCTCGAATTTTCAGTTGCTAAAAATCGAAGAAAGTTAAAAGTCAATTAAAAATCAAAACAGTTGAACTTTGAACAAAAATAATGAATTTTCAACAGAATAATTAAATTCTCAACTAAATAATTAGATTTTTAAATCATAATCAAAAGAGATGAATTTCCAAATCAAAAAGACGAACTTCAAGTAAAATGATGAAACTTTAAACAACAAATTGAATTGTTAACTGTTGAAAATTCAAAAAAAGGCGTCCCGTTTTCAAAAAAATCGACTTTTTCAAATTCTTATTTTATGGGTTGCAATGTTTATTGTATTAAATTTTCATCTAACATTATGTAAATATTAAATTTTTAACACTTGTTTTTAATATAAAATTCGCTTTCTTCTCGAATTTTTAATCGTTGAAAATTCAACTATTAAAAATCGAAGAAAATTTAACGTGGAATTTTGAACAGTTGAATTTTGAATTTAATAGGATTTCAAAGTATTTGAAATATTACCCTAAAATCTTTAAAATCCTTTGAAATCCCTTCAAATGACTTAAAACTATTAAGAATTTCTTTTTTTTTTACTAATTTTTATCGTGATCCTAATTAATCAAAATTCAACTGTTGAAAAAACAATTTTCAAATTTTTTTCAATGTTTAGCAGTTGAATTTTGTTTTAAAAACAAGTGTTAACATTTTAATATTTACAACACAATACATACAATGTAAATTTGTCTAAACAATTTTTATGTTAAATCATAATGTTTTTCAATTTAAAAAAAAATTTAGATTTCTAAAATATCAGAAGCTTTGACTTCGAAACATTCAATTTAGTTTTCAATTTCAAATTGTCAAATTTTAATCGCTTCAAATTTAAATTCATTAAAATTCAAAAGTTTTCAATTTGAAATTATTCAATTTTGAATGCTTTTAATTAGAGATAATACAATTTTCATTTCTTTGAATTTTAAATGATCTATTTTTCAAAATTCTAATCGGAAAAGATTCAATTTGTAACGTTTTAAAATTGTCCTGTTTTCGAAATTTTAATCTGAAATCATTCAGTTTCGAGATTCTTGATTTCAAAATAAAATTTTACAATTTTGTATGCTTATAGTTAGAAATAATACAATTTCAACTCCTTCTTAATGGAATTGTCCAAATTTAAAAATTTTAGTTTGGAAGTTTCGAATTTTGAAAGCTTCTGTTTTAAAAGTTTGCAATTTATAATTATCCAATTTCAAACGCTTTTATTCAGAGATGATACAATTTCAATTCCTCTTCCTTCCATTCGGAATATTGTTTTTTTTTTCAAAATTTTACCTGATCTAAAACATTTGGAATTGGAACGTTTTCAATTCAAAATCATTTCATACATTTTTTTAAAAATTCCGTTAAAGATCGAAATGAAATCTACTTTCTTATGGAAATTGTTGGTGTACTGAAAAAGGAACACCCAAAAAGTTCACAAATCAAAACTATACTTCGAGCCTATCTGCTATTCCGGCTCATTAGAGAAAAATGTACAATAAATGTACAAACAAAAAAGAAATACTCCTATACCGGACTTTCAGTAATATCTATCATGAAATCACATTCCACCAAATTTTTACCAATTACACTGAAAACTATATTAACAAAAACATGAAAATAAGTAAAGATAAAATAATTTTTTATATAACTTCCTGCGTATAAAATCCAAAAAATTGTTATCCAAAGTTCGGCAAACACTTCACCACAACACTAATTGAACAAAAATTTCAATTATTTTTCAAAAATGTTTGTAAATTTTGTTGTTTTTTTTTCTTCTTGAAGAAAAAAGCATAGATTCGCTTTTTTAATATAAATTTTTTAAATTATGATAAAAAATTCTTCGCCGGGAAGAAAATTCAGAGAAGCACGAAATGTACTGAACGAAAGAAATTCGACGACTGACTCGCCTATGTAGCCACTTAGCCAAACAAAACGTTTTACCATATTTTTGAGAGAGAGAATAACCAGTCCCATACCCTCGTAAAAATCATCTGTTCGAAGAATGCCAACAGATTTTAGAAAACTATGCAGAAAGTCTTCCCCAAATATCAAGATTCAGAATTTATTCCAAAGAGACCATACTAAGATAGTAAAATATTTTAATGTTCAAATATGAAATTTAATTTTAATTCAATTCAAATGCTATATCTCGAATTATGTAAACCCTTATGGCAATCTTATTTTATGATAAGTATCAAGTTAACATTTAAATTAGCTGTACAATTGAAAAACCTGAAAAAATTATTACAAGATTTATGTACACAGAACATGGGAAATGAAGGAAATAGATCAGAGTGCCAAAATCAAATTTTGTGCGTTCATTTAGAACCAATCTATACATATTATTCCATTTTTCAAAAAGAAGAAGCTAATCATCTAAACCGATAATAAGACTTAATTAAGAGATAATCAGACTTAATAAAAAAAAATCCGAAAATTTGGCTCAAAATAAGCCTATCTTTATTGTGTGTACTAGAACTTCGAGCAATAAACTTTTTCTTCGATACACCCTAGTAGACACCCTGGTCACTCAAACTTTTTTTTTAAATCATGCAGAAGCAGAAAATGAAACGATTTTGTTGAATGAACAAAAGTTCGTTTCTGAGTGGAGAAGAGAATTTTTTAATTGAAGTTAATTAGGGTCACGTTACAATTTTGAATGTCATGCAACTTAAAAGGATGATAAGCCTTTAATTTATGCATTGACTAAGCTCAAGCTTGATCCTCCTCAAGTTATGAAATAAATTAAAATAATTTACTTAATGAATCCGACAGTAACTTGAGACACTCGTACGATACTCGACTCGTGCTTCGCCGACTTTATTAAAGACATATACTCGTATTACAATTTCGAGCATCAATGTGACAATTTGAGATTCGCTACTTTTTTGCTACTTTCAGGGTTCAAAGTGCTCTATGGAATTAAAAAAAGTATCAAAAAAGTATCTTCCTGAAGAAAAAAGTGTACTAAAAAAAAGCATTAAAAAAGTAGCCATTTTAAATCAGTCAAGAATTAGTTTTTTAAATAAAATAATAATGTAAAAAATACTTTTAACTAAAGAAATAACGTATTTAGAAGTTAAATTTCTTTTATACTTATCTGTATATAAATAACTTAACCGAAGACATGCTAACAAGGAGCTGATCAGAGTTGGGATTTTTTCTTAAATCTTATAAGTTCCCAACTGAGATTCCATTGGATGACTATTAATTAGCCAAAACATTATTTGCCAATGGCGACCCGTTTTTGGAGAAATCGACTTTATCCATTTATTTTATTGAAATGTTTATTTGTTAAATTCTCACAAAAAATTATGTAAATATAACATTTTTCTACCAGAAAAGACGAATTTTCAACGAAATACATGAATTTTCAACTAAAAAATATAAATCTTCAACCAAAGAGATGAAAATTTAACAAATAAGTTCAAATTTCAACAAAGTAGTTGAATTTTCAACCAAGAAGAGTTATTGTCTACCAGAAAACACGACTTTTTAACAGAATACATGAATTCGCAACCAAATTGTTCAATTCTCACCTAAAAAAGATAAATTTTCGACCAAAAAAATTAATTTACGACAAAGTAGTTCAACTTTCAACAAAATAGTTGAATCCTCAATCAAAACAGATTAATTTTCAACCAAACAGTTGAATTTTTATCACAAAAAAAGATAATAAGGAATTTCTAGCAAAAGAGATAAAGTTTCAAAATAAAAAGACGAAATTTAACAAAACGGTTGAAGTTTCAACGAAGAAAAATTCTTTCAGTCCAGAAAGAAAAACAATTTCGACCAAATTGTTGACCAAAAAGACGAATTTGCTACAAAGCAGTTAAATTTTCAAAACAAAAATATGAATTTTCAACAAAAAAGCTGATTTCCAACCAAATGGTTCAATTTTCGACCCAAAAAGACGAATTTCCAACAGAACAGTTGAAAAATTTGCAATTTTAACAGAAAGATGAATTTTCAACCAAACAGTTCAATTTTTAACCAAACAAGATGATAAGAAGCAGTTTCTATCAAAAGAGATGAAGTTTCAAACCAAAAAGACGAAATTTCTACAAAGCAGTCGAACCTTCAACCAAAAAGAATGACTTTTTTTTATAAAATTGTTAAATTTTGGAAAAAATAATTAAATTCACAACCAAATAATAAGATTCTTAATTTTAACCAAATGAGATAAATTTTCCAACCAAAAATACGAAATTAAAGTAAAATGATGAATCTTTAACCAAAAAAATGAATTGATAACTGTTGAAAATCCAAGAGAAAAACGGCGACCCGTTTTCAAAAAAATCGATTTTTTTCCAAATTTCATTTGATGGATTGAAGTGTTTATTTACTGAATTTTCATGTAAAATTATGTAACTATAACATTCTTAATACTTGTTTTTAATATAAAATTCGCTTTCTTCTCGAATTTTCATCTGCTGAAAATTCAACTATCAAAAATCGAAGAAAATGTAGAATTACATTTTAAGCAGTTCAATTTTATATTTAATAGGATTTCAAAGGATTTTAAATATTACCCTAGAATCTTTAGAATCCTTCGAAATCCCCTCAAATGATTAAAATGTATTAAAAATAAAATATTACCCTGAAAGATTTTAACCCTTTGAAATTTCTTCAAATAATTTTGAAAAAGTAAACATTTTTGTTTTTTTGTCTACTTGAAAATTCAATTTTCACTTTTCAAAACTTGTCAACAGTTGAATTTTGTATTAAAAACAAGTGTTAAGGATTGTATATTTACATAATTTTGCATGAGAATTTAATAAATAGACACTTCAATCCATAAAAAATTTTTTTTGAAGAAAACTGATTTTTTTGGTAACAGGTAGCTATTGTCAAGTCAAATTTTATTCGGTTGATTTCTTTCTTTATTTTCGGTAGAGAAATTTCGTTAGGCATACCTTTCTTTCATTTTTTATTTTTTTTAAACTGAAATTTGTTAGTTCGATCAATTTTTTATTTCACTTTCCTGGAAAAAGTAACAAAAAAGTAGCTTTTGGCTTTCTTCCAAAATTTTTTTGAGGATTTAACTGTTTATTTATTAAATTCTCACGTAAAATTATGTAAGTATGAAATTTTCAACACTTGCATTTAATACAAAATTCAATTGTTGAAAATTGAAGAAAATAGAAAATTAAATTGTCAACAGTTGAATTTTAATTAACTAGGATTAGATAAAAATTAGTAGAAAAAGAAACAGGAAATTTTCAAAAGTTTTAAATTATTTGAAGGCATTTTAACGAATTTCAAAGATTTTAGGGATTTTTTTTCTCGAATTTCCAACAGTTAACAATTCATTTTTTCAGTTAAAGATTCATCATTTTAGTTGAATTTCGTTTTTTTAGTTTGAAAATTCATCTCTTTTGGATAAAATTGAAAAATCTTAGTATTCATTAGAGAATTTAATTATTTTGTTGAAAATTAAACGATTTTGTAAAAAAAAAGTAGTTTTTTTGGTTGAGAAATCGTCTTTTTGCTTGACAGTTCGAATGTTTTGATTTTAAATAGATTTTATAATTTCTTCGATTTTCAACATTTGAAAAATTAAATTTTAAATTTTCTTAGATTTTTAATAGTTGAATTTTCAAGAAAAGAGCGAATTTTAAATAAAAAACAAGTGCTCAAAACTTTATATTTACATATTTTACATATCTTGCAAGAGAATTGAATAAATAAACATTTCAATCCATACAAAATTGTATATCTATGATTTTAATTCAGTTTGAAGCTCTCAAAAATAATTTGAATATTTACCTCCCTTTCAATTAATATAAGTTTTGATATTAGTCGGTGCGGTACGATTTATACAGACTGAAATTGTTAATAAGGCATGAAACTTGTTATATGTGTTTTTTTTTACCGGAAAAAAGTTTTCGGGAAGGATGCCAACAAATTTTTGAAACATTTTTTCACAAAAAAAACGGGCATTTTTTTGAAAATCCGGTATTCTTCAAAATAATGGAGATAATTGACTTTTTGTTTTTGATTATTATGGAGAGTTCCCTAAATTTTTCATATCCAGAAAAAAATGTGAAAGAAATGAAACAATTTAAAAGATGGCGGCTTTTTTTATGAAAATAAAAAATTTGGGTTTTTTCGAAAAATATGCCAGATACGGGAAAAGGTTTGGAATCACAGTTGTTTTCCTTAAACAGACCTACAAAAAGTTGCTCTTCCAATTTCCGGTATTTTAAACCTTTTTTTGAGTACGCTTTTTGAATCTAGAAAAAAAATTGAAAAAGCTAAAAAAATCAATAAAATAGCGGCTTTTTTCTGAAAATCAAAAATTTGTTTTTTTTCGAAAAATATGCCAGATACGGGAAAAAAATCGCAGGCAAAATTTTTCTCCTTGAAAAGACCTACAAAAAATTGCTTTTCCATTTTTCGATATTTTGAACCTTTTTTTGAGTACGTTTTTTGAACATGCTTTTTGCGTAAAAAAAAAATCTAATTTTTCTTTTTTATTATTGTGGAGGGTTCCCTAGATTTTCCAAATCCAGAAAAAAATTTGAAAAATGCTAAAAAATCAACAAAATGGAAGCTATTTGTCTGAAAATAAAAAAATTGTTTTGTTTTTTCGAAAAATATGTTGAATACGGGAAAAAGTTCCAAGTCAAAATTGTTTTCCTTGAAGAGGCCTACAAAAAGTTCCTTTTCTATTTTGTGATATTTTGAACCGTTATTTGAGTACGTTTTTTGAGTACAAATACATATTTTTGAAGGTACTCAAAAAACGGTTAAAAGTATCAAAAAATAGGAAAGGCACTTTTTGCAGGCCTCTTCAAGGTGAACAATTTTTACTTCGAATTTTTTCCCGCATCTCGCATATATTTAAAAAAAATTGTGATTTCCAGAATAATAGCCGGCATTTTCTTAATTTTTTAATTAAAAATTTTTTTCCGGTTTTGGAATATTTAGGGAACCCTCCACAATAATAAGGAAGAAAAAATTCATTATTTCCATTATTTTGAAAAATACCGATTTTTCAAAAAAAAAAATGCCCGTTTTTTTGGAAAACAAATTTTCAAAAATTGGTTGGCACCTTAAAAGTTTTACACCTATGAAAGAGAATTATGATTTATTAAATTAAAATTTTTTGTTTTACACAATGAAAAATGTACTTTAAAAAAACGTAATTTTCTTTCGCAGCCGGGCAGTTAATAAAATCGTGCCGTCTGCAATTTTAGGCCCTGGGTCCTGCATATACAGGGTGTTTTTTTTTTTTTTTGGGACATCGAAATATCTCAAGAAATACGCATGCAACAAAAAAAATGTCCGCAATAAAAACTTTTTATTTTCGAGGGGGGAAAAGCGACGCCGCAAAAATTGACCCCGCGCCCCACCCCGTGAGGGCGGTAGGGGGGTAACTTTGAAATTTTGAATGGGAACCTATATTCTTTATTGCAGATTCATATTCTCCATTAAAAAATACGTAAATTTTATTCGAAAAATTTTTTTGATTCGCGCCAGATGGCGATGCATTTGCAAAAAATGATATTGTTGACTATTTAAGGAATGCGCTTCCAAACAAAAGTAAAACGAAGATTCTTATTTCTCCATTTTATTTAAACAAAACAAAAAAAAAGAAGACTTTAAATTAATTTCCCCAAAATTTTTAATTTATTTTTGAAGGGCGCCAGGTACGGGATTTGGAATGCGGGAGTCGCATCCACATTCCACCCCCGGTGAAGAACCCTCGGTTGCGCGAATCGAAAGAAAAATTTTGAATAAAACTTACGTATTTTTTAATGATGAATCTGAATCTGCAATAAAAAATATAGGTTCTCATTTGAAATTTTAAAGTTACACACCCTACCGCCCCAGGGGGTGGGATGTGAGGTAAATTTTTGCGGAGTCGCTTTTCCCCCTCAAATATAAAAAAGTTTTTATTATGGACATTTTTTTCGTTGGATGCGTGTTTCTTGAGATATTTTGATGTCTCAAGATTTAAAAAAAACATCCTGTATAAACTATAAATCATAAAGCAATAAAAAACGAGGAAGGAAACTTAAGATGTGTTAATATCTAGGAATTTTAACTCGATATTCGATTACTCGATGATGACGAGCAGATTTGTGTGGAGCACATGAATATATGATTAAGAATGATGTTTGCTTGAAAGTCCCGGTAAGTGAGAGGGAGAGAGAAAGGGAGTCAGAAAGAGAGACAGAAACGCCTACGGCATTTTAGTGGATGATAGATAAACAGAACGTGAGTATGAGATAGAGGCCTGACGGAGGCTCGTCCCGTGATCAGCCAATCACGTTCTTCCTTCGGATGACGTAAGGTCACCTCATGCTTGACAAACCGTTTTGACATTACGGTTACGTACGCGCGATGCTCACGAGTATTGGACTTCACATTCCGGCATAATTCTACAATCAAGCCATCATTGCGCATGCGCATACTTTTTTTAAAATTTGCCCATCATTTTTCAAAAATATGCACTCCAGTACTGCACTGTTGAAAATATTTGGGATTTTACAACACTTTCACAATACTTTTGCAAGGTGAAATTGCAATACGTGCACATATTGTAATTTCGAAGAATACGCTCCTGTTACCCTCTACTCAAATAAGATGAAAATTGTTCCTTGCTAGTCTAGTGCGTAACGAATTCGACTTGGAGCTTGGCGGTTAGGTATCGATTCTCCGTGCCTGCGAAAAATTGATCGAACTAACGAATTTCAGTTTTTACAAAATAAAAAATAATAAATGGAAGGAAGGTATGCCTAACGAAATTACTCTACCAAAAATAAAGGAAGAAATCAATCGAATAGATTATTATTTGACAATAGCTACTCGGAAACGAAAAAAATGTCTTTCTTCAAAATTTTTTTTATGGATTGATGGGTTTATCTCATGTCATGTATTGTATGTATTGTATTTATTGTACATTTGTCTCTAATGAGGCGGAGAAGCGGATAGTCTCGAAGTCGAGTTTTGATTCGTGAACTTTTTCGGTGTTCCTTCTTCAGTACACCAAAAATTTCCATAAGAAAGTATATTTCATTTCGATCTTTAACGAAATTAGAAAAAAAAAATATTAAATGATTTTTAATTGAAAGCGTTCCAATTCCAAATATTTTAGATCAGGTAAATTTTTGAAAAAAGGACAATATTCCGAACTAGCTGTGCCCTGTGGCGGCGGCTTCGCCGCCGCGGAAGTGCCGCTGTCATTAATTCTATACATCGATAACAAAGGGAAATACAATCAAAGTTTTAGGAAATGACAAAGAAAACATGTAAAAGACCTGATAAACAACTTTTTGTAACCTAAGGCTATGTTAAGTTATGAAGGAAGTTTGCGTTTATAACTCAAATTTTTTATTGCAATCCATCTTACTTAGACTGTTTCTGTGTATATTAATTTTGGCCATGAAATACTGAAATGGAATAAACATAAACTTTTAACTCTTTACAATTAACATAAACTTTGAACTATTTACAATGAATAATACGTTGAATGAATCACAGCACTTGTACGAGTATAATACTTCGTTGTATGTCAAGACTTATGCTGAGAATAATCTGATAA
>JAUMHM010000079.1:1441050-1454634 GCA_032362435.1 Melikaiella ostensackeni | reverse complement strand
CTCCCGTCCCCCCGCGGGGGGGGGGGGGCGACCGCTGTTTCGCCACCATTGTAGATCCGCGCCTGCGTGAATTTCTCATATCCAATAGCCGGTAAGCCGTAACTGCTACGACACGGTATTTCAGATGGACGTAACTGCACGACGCGCATGCGCAGTTTCATTTCACAGGTACGTCTTTCACCATTTGCACGCCAATACTGGCCTACTACTGGCCAATCAGCTGATCAACAAGTGGCGCGGTACCAGGTCAGTATTTGTGCTGTCTTGTTACTGGACTAGTACTAAGCCAGTAGTGTGAAAGGTACTGGGCCAGTGTTCCTTTTATTGTAGTGGTTTCAGTACTGGCTCAGTACAATAAGAGTTAATGGCCCAGTACAACGCCAGTTGTTGGCCATGGTATACTAATAGAGTATCAGTACAGAACATAGTTGTAATTAGGGGTTTTTTCAGTACCGGGCCAGTACTCTAACCCCCTGGGACGTCACGTCTTTCTTCAACTTGAAATTCGAAATTATGGCGTCTACTTTCTATAACTTTATAATTTTGTAAATTACAATTAAGCTTCACTCATTTTTCAGTCTCGACTCTTTCAAGTGCAGATTCTCAAAGATAATTTAAGCAAAAGTTGGCGAGACGGTTTCAAAACTTTTACGCCATCATTGAAGTTCCTCGGAAACTTGTACGAATTTTGTAAAAGAAGTTAAACGTCTGTTGCAAGAATTTTCCCTTACTTTGAAAGCGAAGGGAAATTTATGCATCGCTTAAGGTTTTTCCAGGATTATGAGACATTCTTTCGAAGTAAATTCTTATTAAAATAACTGCGATCGGAATAACAATTTTACGATAAAATTGAGCGATTCTGAACACAGCCAAGATTCACTTATTTTAAGAAAAATGTATGGTTCGAACAACAAAACGATTTAACTACTATAGAATCAAACAAATTTTTTTGTTGTAACCCAAAAAATGTGGTTTTTTCAATAAACCTTATGTCAAGCCAACATAAATTCTGTAAATTGAACCAAAAACCGAGATTTTCTTGGGTCCAAGAACATTTTTGTTAGGTCAACAAAAAATTTAATGTAAATCACAAGAATAGAAATTGTATTGCTTCTACTCGTATAACAACGAAATCGTTTTGTTATCCGAACCAAATATTTTCTTCAATGTTACATGCCTCGAATTCCAGATATTTAGCAGGAAGTGAGATAACATATTTATTATAAGCATACGATTAATGCTATCGTCAGGCACGAGATAGTGAATAACTCTCGTGATTAAAAAAAGTATTTTTTTAGAACAAGACTATAATTTTTTACCGCATATTTGAAATTTTTTTTAGGCATTTTTAATCAAGAATTAAGACTTATTAAGATGAACTAATGTAAAAATCGACCTCGTTTCTTCCAATATGAACGATTAAGTTTGATCTCGGCTTGAAATTAATCTTATCCTCGAATAACTACAATTTCGCATTTGCGCATCTGGTTTAAATAAAAAGCAATATGGAAATTTACATATGTAAGGAAATTTCTATAGAATGAGTGAAGAGCATTGATAATGAGAGAGATTTAAGAAAAATGTTATTTTACTCTTATTCATTTCTAGTTTTTTATTTATTCGATTTTCAAAGGTACTGTTTATTATTTTTATTTTTAAGAGCTGTAATATCGTTCGAATTTTAATTTTGAGGACTGATTTAAGCGCTTCGCTTATCGAGCGAATTTTAAGCAACGCAAAACTTCCAGTGAGGAAGTTGTTGATGTAGATACAAAGAAGTTTTTTAGAAAGTTTCAGCTCAATCGGATTAATGATTTAAAAATTATGAACGTTTTAAATTTCGAGCGACAATCTCGACGCTGCCCCATGCACGTGCCTCCTCCGCTACGAACGTATTGCAGCGGAAGATATGAAGGTTAGATCGGATACCAAAATAATACATGAGATGTTATCATTGAAATAATTTATTTATCAGACACTTTGAACAATAAATTATTAGAATAATACTTTATTAAAAACTACTTTCAATCAGCTTCGTCACTCTCTTCAGTTTCTTCGGCATCTGGACTCTAAGTTATTATTTAAAAAAAAAATACTTTTCGCAAAATTCTTTTCCTTTAGCGCTTAAATAATTATAGAGATTTTTTACATCCTTTACTTTGGCCGCTTTTAATCCAATTCGAGGTGAAGGACTTTTCGAAAGTTTTCGTAGTTCAAGCCCAGGCTTAAGAAAAGAGGTTGGATTTTGTAATTTGTAATTGTCACAAACATTCACTTTTCCAGCAGGAAAAAAATTGGAAACGAACGCTTTACTGATTTAGAAGTCTTTTGGCTTTCACATTTTGCCTTTGAAACTTTTTTCAAAATCCTGCAGAAGATTTTCACATTTCTCGACCATTGTGAATGAAGAAGAACGAGCACTGCGAATTATTTTTACATACTCAGCCTCAGTTTCAATTCGTTCTAATCATGTGCCAAAATTCCAATTGCACTGGCAATATGAATGTCCTCGAACTGGAAACAAATATTTTATTTCACTTTGCAAGTTAATTGCCAATAAAACCAAAAAAATAATAAAATAATTCAAAAAATTAAAATAATTACAATAAACAGTTTTACTTAATGTGAATTTAGCCCCTGTTTATTCTGAAAGATATTTCCGACCAATTTGTAAAGTTCTATAAGATTTAATGAAGGATTTTCAAAATATTTTGTACTTGTACTTTTTTGTACTTTTTTTTCTTGAAGACTTGCCAATTTTTGGTAACATTTTCCTCCACAGCTTTTTTAAAATTTTGATTAACGGTTTCTTATCGTATCGGATTTCTGGAACATTTTTTCCTATTTCTAATCTATAACTCTTCATGCCTATTTCTTTTTCTACATCGATTCAATTTGAGATTCTTTCTTAAATTAATAGGGTTTTAACTAAAGTAAACCTATCTAAAAAATAATACTTTTGCAGGTATTCTAAAAAATTATCCATTCACTGCTCCATTGCTTTATTTATAGTACATTTTAGAAGAGAACCATTACCGGTTGCTATTATTTGTTTTGGTATCCGACTTGACCTTCATATCGTCCACTACAACACGTTCCTAGCCGAGGAAGCACATACGTAGGGCAGCGTCAAGATTGCCGTTTGCAATTTATAACATTCAAAATTTTTTAACAATTAATCCGATTGATCTAAAACTTACCAGAAAACTTCTCCAAACCTTAGTCACCAACTTGCTCACTGCAAGTTTTCCGTTTCTTGCAATTCGCTCGATAAATGAAGCACTTGAAGGTTAAAATTTATGATTTTTGCAAAATCTCAAAACAAAATTAACAACTTTTTTGTCTATTCAAAATTTTACGTTTTTTTTTTCCTTGAATAGTTTCAGAAGACATAAACACTTCATGTAGTATTAATAAAATCGAAAAATTCTAAAAATTGGCTACGTTAGCGCGAGTTGAACTGTAAAAGAATTGCAATTTTTTGTTTTCGAAAACTCTACTTCTTACCAATTACTTCAAAAATACAAAACCTACAAATTTTGCGAGAGAAAACAAGATACGCCTTGAAATTCTTTAAAAGTATCAGTCTTTAAAATTAAAATACTAACGATTTTTAAAATTGACTTTGAAAACAATTCTTCTCAAGCTGAATCCACGCGTATCCCCTTTTAATCGCAAGAGGTTCATTTAATCGCAACCGCATTTCTTTATAATATATGTAGGAAACTTTTTATAATGACTCTCCTAATATTACGTGAATCGTATTGCATGCTCTCACATGATTCTTATAATCCAAAAAAATTTATTATTTAATGTGACATGTTAATCTTAAAGATGAAAGAACAATTTCGATGTGTCTTTAACATTTTAAAATTTTTTGAATATTTGATTTTGATATATCCATTTTCAAATCTGACTTCAAAAATCAGGGAGTCTACCCGGCAAATGATTTTAAATTCCCGGTCATTTTCCGGTTTTCTCCCGGTCGACTGTTAATTTTTCCTGGTCAATTTAAAAGACTTTAACAAATTTGAATGATTTCAAACAATTTTTACAGATTTCAAGCAGGATTTCGAAGATCTCTGATTTGGAGGGGAGAATTTCGGGAAAAAAATTATTATTCCGAATTCAAACAGGATGTTTTTGTAAATTCCCTTCTTCTAAACCAGAATTAAAATTATTTTCCAAAATTCCCGTTCCACGTCAAAAATTCTCTGTTCCAAGTCCAATATAATTATATACGGAAATCCTGTGTTTGAAAATCATAATTCTTCATAGAAATTCCCTGTTCGAAAGTGAAATTCATGATTCTTCACAGAAATTCCCTGTCTCAAAGTCTAAATTATAATTTTTTTAGGAAATTCCCTATTCTCTATTTCAAAGTGAAAATCATAATTCTTTACGGTAATTCCCTGTTCCAAGCTAGAATTACATTTATTACCAAAAATTCCTTGTTCACAGTCAGAATTATAATTATTTCCAAATATTTCTATTATAATTCAGAAATATAGTAACTCCCCTTTTCCGGAATTTGAAAGAGGGAAGTTTCAAATTGTGATAAATTCTAACTTGAAAAAGGAATTTTTTTTTATTCCCTTCCTCTAAATCAGCATTTTTTTCTTCAATTCCTGTTCCATGTCAAAAATTCCCTGTTCCAAGTCAAATTATTATTTTTTATGGAAAATCCCTGTCCTAAAGTAAAAATTATAATCCTTTATGGAAATTCCCAGTCCTATCGCAGAATTATAATTGTTTTGAAAATTCTATATTCCGAACTAAAAATTTTGATTCTTTACGGAAATTGCCTGTCCCATAGTTGAAGCTATAATTCTTGACGAAACCTGCTGTTTTTTTGTTGTCAACATTTTATTTATTTACTGAAATTCCCTGTATCAAATTCAAAATTTATTATTCTTTGCTCAAATTTCCTCTCCTGAACTCAAAATTACATTTATTTCCTAAAATTCCCTGTTCCAAGTCAGAACTATAATTCTTTACAGGATTTTTTTTAGGTGTAACATTTTAAATTCCCTATTCGAATTCTCTATTATAATTTTTTCCAGAAATTCCCTGTCTCAAACTCTAAATTATAATTCTTTACGGAAACTTCCTGTTCTCTGTTCCAAAATGAAAATAAAAATTCTTTATGGAAATCCCCTGTTCCAAAGTGAAAATTATAATTCTTTATGGAAATTCCCTGTTCCAAGGCACAATTACATTTATTTCGAAAAATTCCTTGTTCGTAGTCAGAATTATATTTATTTTCAAAATCTTCTATTACAATTCAGAATTATAGCATGTAACTCCCTTTTTCTAAAATTTGGAAGAGCGAAATTTCAAATTGTGATGAATTCTGACTTTGAACAGGGATTTTTCAAAAATTCTCTTCCTCTAAGTCAGAATTAAATTTTTCCAAATGTTCCCGTTCTATATAAAAAATTCCCTGTACCAAGTCATTTTTTTTACGGAAACACCACGTCCTAAAGTTGCAGTTATAATTCTTTACTGAAATTCTATGTATCAAATTCTAAATTATTATTCTTTGCTAAAATTCCCTCTCCTAAGCTCAAAATTACATTTATTTCCTAAAATTCCCTACTTCAAGGCAGAATTATAATTCTTTACGGGAATTTTATTTTAGGTATAAAATTGTAAATTCCGAATTTGAAAGTGAAAATTATAATTCTTTCCATAAATTCCCTATTTGAAAATTTTAATTCTTCATGTAAATTCCTTGTTCGAAAGTGAAAATTATAATTCTTTATCTAAATTCCCTGTCTCACAGTCTAAATTATAATTCCACACACAAATTCCCTGTTTGAAAATTATTCTTTATGTAAATTCCCTATTCGAAAGTGAAAATTATAATTCTTTACAGAAATTCCCTGTCACAAAATCTAAATTATAATTTTTTAAGCAAATTTCCTGTTCGCTGTTCCGAAGTAAAAATTATAATTCTTTATGGAAATTCCCTGTTCCAAGTCACAATTACATTTATTTCGAAAAATTTCTTGTTCGCAGTCAGAATTATATAATAGTTATTTCCAAAAACTTCAATTACAATTCAGAATTATAGTAACTCCTTTTTTATAAAATTTTGAAGAGGGAAGTTTTAAATTGTGATGAATTCTTACTGCGAACAGTGATTTTTTAAAAATTCTTTTCCTTCAGGTCAAAATCAAATGTTTTTCAAACGTTCCCGTTCCATGTCAAAAATTCCCTGTTCCAAATCAAATGATTATTTTTTACGGAAACTCCCTGTCCTAAAGTAAAAATTATGATCCTTTACGTAAAAATGAGTTCTATCTCAGAATTATAATTGTTTTATAAAATTCTGTCCCGAACTAAAAATTTTAATTCTTTGGAGAAATTGCCTGTCCTAAAGTTGCAGTTATAATTCTTTGCTGAAATACTTTGTATCAAATTCTTAATTATTATTCTTTGCTAAAATGCCCTCCCCTAAGGTCAAAATTATATTTATTTCCTAAAATTCCATATTTCAAGGCAGAATTATAATTCTTTACGGGAATTTTTTTTTAGGTATAAAATTGTAAATTCCCAGTTCGAAAGTGAAAATTATAATTCTTTCCAGAAATTCCCTGTCTCAAAGTGTAAATTATAATTTTACACGCAAATCCCTTGTTTGAAAATTATAATTCTTCATGTAAATTCGCTGTTCGAAAGTGAAAATTATAATTCTTTCCAGAAATTCCCTATTCGAAAGTGAAAATTATAATTCTTTACAGAAATTCCCTGTCACAAAATCTAAATCATAATTTTTGACGGAAATTTCATGTTCGCTGTTCCAAATTGAAAATTATAATTCTTTATGAAAATTCCCTGTTCCAAGTCACAATTACATTTATTTCGAAAAATCCCTTGTTCGCAGTCAGAATTATATTCATTTCCAAAAACTTCTATTAAAATTCAGAATTATAGTAACTCCTTTTTTCTAAAATTTGGAAGAGGGAAGTTTTAAATTGTGATAAATTCTGACTTGGAACAGGGACTTATAAAAAAATTTCTTCCTCTAAGTCAGAATTAAATTTTTTTTTCAAATATTCCCGTTGCTTGTCAAAAATCCTCTGTTCCAAGTTGAGTTATTATTCTTCACGGAAACTACCTGTCCTGAAGTAAAAATGATAATCCTTTACGGGAATTTCCAGTTCTATCTCAGAATTATGATTCTTTTAAAAAATTCTCTGTCTCGAAGTAAAAAGTTTAATTCTTTGCGAAATTGCCTGTTCTAAAGTCAAAATTATACATCTATACAAAATTCCGTGTTCGATTTGTCAAAATGATATTTCTTTACTGAAATTCCCTATATCCAATTCAATATTATTATTTTTCAGGGAAACCTTCCATCCCAAAGTAAAAATGATAATTCTTGCCGGAAATTTCCAGTTCTCTTTTGGAATGATAATTGTTTTAGAAAATTCCCTGTTCCGAAATAAAAATTTCAATTCTCCGTCATGTGCATTCCCCTTGTCAAAATTAAAGTAATAAAATATATGAAATCACTTTGAATTTGCATATTAGTACATTCGAGAGAAAACTCCCCGTCACTTAATAAAATTCTCGGTCATTTCACGCTTTTTTCCCGGCGGACATTTCCCGGTTTTCCCAATTTCCCGGTCAGGTACATACCCTGAAAAACTTAAAGATTGCGATTGAAAATTGACAAAAATCTATTTAAAGTATTTTAAGAACAATTTGGCAATGAATTTAACTTCTCGTTAGGATAGACTTACATCCTTATTATCTTAAGAATACGAACAATGATCTTACAATTTGTTGTGTGACAAATACGATGCTACATTGTACTTCACTCTTCATTGATAGGAGCAGAGCTGTATACGAATGTAGTTGAAGTTAAATTTTCACGCAATAAGTCGATGACTTCTAGTGTGTTTCAAGACACGTGTTTTGAATTGAGCCATTAAGGCTATGTAAGACTTATTTTGATTCTGACCTTACCCAAATTTTTCTCTCGATTAACTAATGAGCCCACTGAATGAGATAACGAGTTGGAAGTTTGGGAACTTGAATGAATGGCATTAAGAAAGGTGTATCTCGTTTTAAATGTGAATAAATTAAATCAATGAATTTGTCTGAGATACTTAAACATGCAAAAGAATGTAACAGGAAATGTAAATTAATTAGAGTTGGGGATTACATCATCAGAGAAGATAATAATTTAGGAGGAGATATATAGTGGATTCCAGGCCAGACTCATACAAACCAGACCTTCACGTCATCGGCTTCTTTAAAACTTTGACTACTTATTTGTTTGGTAGAGAAAACATAGATTGTCAAAGATTTTACTGACATTTTTTTTTAAGTTATTGCACTTTTTCTATTTTGAACACTTTTTGAGTCTCGAAAACGAGAATCGCACCAGTTCACTAAAGCTGTACCGCTTACGGTTTTAATCAAATTAACTGAAACTCTTTTTTTTCTGTGTAAAAACCCCAGAGAATCCAAATTTTGAGGTTTCAATTGATTCCAACAGCCTGTTCATGCTTATTTTTCATGTTTTTTAAACAAAAATTTGGATTTTTTCAAAACCACGATTTCCAAAAAAACGCCTACGATAATTTTTTTATACTTCTTTATTTTATACCATAATATCCATTTAGAGAAAAAATTAAGAAACCTTTGTGCTTTACATAAATTTTCACAAAAAGATTTTCTTCTCATTCTTGCTTAAAATGTCATTTTCTTACTATTTAAGTCCATTTTTTTTCTTCAACCATCGAAAATAAGTTTTTAAAATCTTCCAACTTCAAAAAAAATTATTCGATTATATCTGTTTTACGATTGATTTTACAGATTTCCGATATTATCACTAATTGAGGTCAAATGGTCCTGGGAGTTGTGTGCTGCTAAGGGTAATTCATTTTATAAGGCAAATAAAAATTATTTTCGAAACTGAATACTCACGCCAGCCTAAGTTGTACAACTTTAGCTAGTGTTAGTCAACAAGTTTTTCAAAAAAAAAATTTAATCGGATATGACTCAGAGGTCCCCTACTTGAGTTCTGTTTCTTTTTTAAATTGATTTCTTGTTGTTTTTATTTTCCTAATGCTTAAAGATGCACGTATTCAATTTTTATAAGTGTAGAATTATCCCTTTCGAAATTACCATCATTGTCCATAATTTAATGACAATTTTGAAATTCATTTTTGAGCCAAATAATAATTTTGTCTTACTTGTTTCACACGTTTCTATATAAAGTAACGTTCTTTAACTGATTTATTTAATGTCATAATTGGGACGCCGTATGTCAAATTCTTATAGAAAAATGTGAAACAAGAAAGATAAAATGATATTTTCCTTAAAAACGAGTATAAAAATTGTCATTGAGTTATGCATACAATGATGGTAATGACAAAAGGGATAATTCTATACGCATGGAAATTGGATATTTGCAATTTCAAAACATTGAGAAAATAAAAAATAACAAGAAATCAATAAAAAGGCCGAATTCAAATAGGGGACCTCTAAATTATATCCAATTTTGAATTTTATTTTCGCAAATTTTTTTGACTTAAGAGTTGCAACTTAGGCTAGTGTGCGTATTCAATTTCGAAAGTGATTTTTTTCGCCTTATAAAATGAACCACCCTAAGCAAAAATTCGAAAATCATTCGATCCACTTATAGTTTTATTAATAAGGAGATACTATAAAATTATTTTTTCCTTGAAAGTGTGTCAGAAAATGATAATTTCGATTTATTTTCATATAAAAATTTACTAAATAACGTGACAGAGTACAGAAAAAATCATTCTCAACAGATTAATAGAGCCTAGACTCACTTAAATGCTCCTTAATTAGTGATAATATTGAAATTTTCTAAAATCAATTGTAAATCCCATACAATCGCTTAATTTTTTTTCGGTTGCAATAGGAAAATTTTAGAAACTTATTTTTGACACTTAAGGAAAAAAAATATTCTGAATTATCCTGAATTCTTTTAAATTCACTTTGAGTTCTTTGGAATTCCCTTGAAATTTAATGAATTCAATGGATCTTTTTTGGATTTCCAATTTTTTTAAATTCCCCTGAAGACTTATAAATTCTGCTTAAATTCTTATGAATTTTATCAGATTCGTATTCACTAATTTTATTCACTCCCATTCATCCCAATTTAATGGAACTTTTTGGATTTTAAAAATGTTGTTCCCTTCAATTGAATTATTTTAAACTCATCTTGAATTCGTATGAACTTTATCGAATTCTTTTAAATCCACTCCAATTTTACTGAAATAAATGGAATATTTTTTACTTTTTATTTTCAATTCATTTGAAGCCACTTGGAATTCACCCAGAATTCTTAATAATTTATCCTGAATTCTTTAAAATTCTTCGGGATTCTCTTAATTTTGTTTAATTCTCCCTGAATTCTTTTGAATTTTTTCAGTTTTTAAAAATTTTATTTATTTTTTTCAATCAAACTAAATTTTACTGAATTCACTTCACACCCATTTTAGTCAATTCGATAGGAATTTCTTCATTTTTGAAATTTTGTTAAATTCACGCAAATCCTTATGAATTTCATCAAAGTCTCTTGAGTTCTTCTGATTTCTTCTAACTGTATTCAAATTTTAATAAAATCAATGTCATTTTTTGGATTTTTTTTCAATTCATGTGAATTATTTTGAAATTAAGTTGAATTCTTTCGAATTAATTTCGAATTCTTATGAATTTATCCTGGATTCATTCAAATTCACATGAGATTCTTATACATTTTATCGATGATGAAAGAAAAATAGTCACTTTTGGTGCTTTTTTCGGTTTAAATATATTTTTCACTTTTTTCAAGTAAATTAGGCTGCTTAGCCCTGGTTAATGTGCACGGAAAAAAATTTATAGCTCAACCAATGATATTTATTCCTTTAAAATAGGGATTTGCAGCCTAATTTATTTGGACTAGTATTATTAATGAATCATATTTTTAAATAGTGAAAACAAAGAAATTATACAGCTGAAAACGAAATGTTGAAAGTTTGAATAGAGTGCTAATTAAATAGGAATAATTTTGACAAAGGTTTAAAATTTATAACTCGTTTCACACTTTACGATAAAATTATAAAGATTAAAACGGCTTGAGATAAATGAAAATAAGTGGGATTAATAGCAGAACTTGTTTTTAAATTTTAATACATTTCCAAACTTAGATTAGAACTTACATAATTTCTCCGTATTTCTTACTGACCAAAAAATTCCACTTGACATTTCAATTTTGTATGACATTTAAAACTCACTAAAGGTTACGAAGTTACATATCTAATCTGAAGATAAGAAAATCCATGAGTCAGGAATACAGTTGGCTGTTTCAAAAATAGGAATCACTTTTTTCTAAAATATTTTAGTTTTGTTGATTTGATTTTTGGGTATTTTTATGTTTGAACTTTAATTTTTTCCGTGTGTTTATGCTAAAATTTTGCGAGGCGCATGAACATTCCCCAAACTCAATTTTCACTCAGATTTATTTTACCTAAAATCATTTGACTCAATAAAAATTTGCTGTCATTCCTATTTATCCTAATTACCAGTTTACATAATTCTTATATTTCCGAATTACCATTTGACATAATATTTATTTTGCCTAATTATAATTTGAAATAATTTTTATAATACCGAATTATTATTTAACATATTTTTTATTTTTCCGAATTACCATTTGCCATAATTTTTATATTTTCGAATTACCATTTAACATAATTATTTTGCTGAATTACAATTTGATATAATTTTTGTAATACCGAATTACTATTTAACATAATTTTTATTTTTCCGCAACACTATGTGACATAATTTTCAATCTTCCGACTAAGCACATAACCTAAAATTTCTTTTAAAAAACGCCATCTGTTATAATCGCCATGCCGTCGAAACTGCATGTAACATAAATTTCAGTCTTCCTAAAATGGCGTCCGGCATTCTTATTAACTGATTCAAATTTCGTGGCATTATTCAGCCAATCAAAATGCCGCATGTCATCTTAGGAAGAATGAAATTTATGTTACATTTAGTTTCGATGACATGGGGATTATGAGTTATGACAAATGGCATTTCGTTTAAATGAATTTTAGGTTATGCACTTATTCGGAAGAATACAAATTATGTCAAATAGTAATTCGGAAAAAAAATATCACAAACGGTAGTTCGGAAAAATAAAAATGATGTTAAATAGTAACTCAGTATTGCAAAAATTATGTCAAATTATAATTCAGTAAAATAAAAATTATGTCAAATGGTAATTCGGAAATATAAAAATGATGAAAAATGGTAATTTGTGAGAATAAGAATTATCGCAAAAAATTTTCGGAAAAATGAAAATAAGGTAAATTGGCAATAAGACTAAATACAAATTATAGCACATTGTTATTCAGCCAAATGATTTTAGGTAGGTAAAATAAATTTTAGGGAAAATAGAATTTAGGGTAATATTTATGCGCCCCTAATTCTGCATACGCGGATTTCTTATAGATTTGTTAAAAATATTACATAAAAGTATCTGTTACCCCGCCCCCACCCCCCTTGCCCACCCATGTAAAAGATTGTAACATTTTCCCGAACCTCCTCCCCCAAAAGCTGTTACGTAATTTATGGATGGCCCCTTATCTGAATATCAGAAATAATTTTTACTTTATGCTTCTTTTCTTTTGTTAATTCACTTCTATGAGGATCGCTTGATATGTTTGGTAAACGAGCAAGTGAAATTTTTCTTTGTTGAAAAGTTTGCCTTTATTTCTCAACACAGTCTCCTTCGAGGGCTACACACTCGGCCACACACTCCAGCGAGATTCCAATTTTTTAACAGTCTTCGTCTTCTTTGGCGTACTTTCACCAGGTAGTACCCACTGCTTTGACTGCTGATTTGTCTCGGTTTTTTTTTCTCGGGTATGGTGGTGGATCCAGGTTTCGTCCACAGTCACGAATGGACGCAAAAAGTCCTGAGGATTTTGATTAAACTTCGCCAAAAGGCGCTTGATCTTTGATTGTGGTTCGGCCACGTTTAAATTCGTTTATCCAAAAATAAACAATTTTCAACGAAGGAGCAGGCTCCCCATAAACTTCATCCAGTTCAGCTTTCATCTGCGCCGCCATTCAATTTTTTGAATAAAAATCTTTTTCCACTGCACATAACTCTTCTTTCTCAATTTTTTCGAAAACTGCTGACATGCTCACTTCAAACGTATGCCAAACGCAAACTAAGCGTTGGTTTTGGCTGAAGCTTGGTAGAGATTAGTTTAAAGAGTGCTATTGCTTGGCCATATACTACAAAATTTATTTTGGCGCCATCTAGCGGAAAATTTACGATACTTATCAAATGATCATCGTATTGTAGAAATATCTGAACATTTTGTCATATCAGGAGAGCACTATTTATCTACGTAATTGATGATTATAATGTGTTCATACTAAAATATGAAGGGAGGCCCGTCTAAGGGAACTTTATCTTAGTTCGTTGTGGTCGTAATTTTTTCATCAGCTTTGCCCTTTGGCCCCATTCAGAAACTCATTTTCACGCTTGGAGTACGGACGGACTTCAATAGAAGCTGGTTTAATGAATTG
>JAUMHM010000079.1:1405773-1435088 GCA_032362435.1 Melikaiella ostensackeni | reverse complement strand
CTAGACTGAATTTAGAGTCAAATTTGGTGATCCTCTTTATCAATCCCTTGGAGGCCTTCTGAAGAATTTTATTTCAAACATCTGGAGCGACACCTGATGCTCGGGAACCATCTAGACTGAATTTAGAGTCCATTTTGGTGATCCTGGTTATCAATTCCTAGGAGACTTCCTGTAGAATTTAATGTTAAGCACCTGGTGCCACACCTGACGCACGAGGACCATCTAGACTGAATTTAGAGTCAAATTTGGTGATCCTCTTTATCAATCCCTTGGAGGCCTTCTGAAGAATTTTATTTCAAGTACTTGGTGCGACACCTAATGCACGGAAACGAACTAGACTGAATTTAAAGTAATTTTTCGTGTTCCTGGTTATCAATCCCTAGGAGACTTCCTGTGGAATTTCATTTGAAACACCTGGTGCAACACCTGATGCACGGAATCCTCTTGACTCGATTTGGGGTTGACGACACTGGTCATCCCAGTTTTCAATTCCTAGGAGACCTCCTGCAGAATTGTATTGTAAAGGCCTGGTGCAACACTCAGTGCACCAAGGTCGCCCTGTCGCGAATAAAGTGGTCAAATATTACCATCAGTGTGAAAATTATCCACAATTCCTCGAAGATTATGTCGTCGCTGACCTGGTGCAAGGTTTGGAAGCTACCAGGTATGAGTTTCGTATTCAGCTTCCTATTTCTGAATACAGGATATTCTTGATAATATCCTAAACTATTCTAGATTTTTAGTAAAGTTTCGTAAGTCTAACAATTGAACTGCCCTAGGTATAATATATCTCTGGGCCATGGGTTCTCCTGGTTTCAAAAATCGCGAGGGCCATGTAAGGCTCCCATGGCAGGGCCACGTTTTTAAGCTCGGACAAGTTGGGGAAATTTCTGTTTGAGCAGGTTTTTTTAATTTAGTTAATTGCACATTTTTACATTAAAGTTGTACATTTCGAATTTGAAATTTCTTCAGTTTGAGTCAAAGAAACATGTAATTTTTTTATTAGCATAAAAAAATGTATCTTTTAAAGCCTTTCCAAATCGTGACATTTGCCTTTTTGAACGATTTTAACGCTTCAAAAACGACGAAGCTTTGTTTTTCCATAACAACAAAATAATTACTTTGTTTCTTCGATTCAGACTGCACATTCGACATATACAAGTTCTTTGTTTAATTTGCAATTAACGAAACTTACAAAACATGATTTTTGCTCATTTTAAAAACATAACTTGCCCAAAAAATTTGGTTTTCATTTTTTTGTATTTGTTCACGATACAAAACTTTACTTGCGAAAAATTCGCCATAATAAAGGAAAGAAAGGGTGATAGTAATGAAAGAAATTTTTCAAGGGTGATATAAAAATAAATATTTATAAATAATACAAAGCTTGTACCTACATTTCAAATTAACACAAAAATAAGTTGATCTCTGAAAACCCCATCTGAGTTGATATTAATAGGTTTATTTGTTAAAATTGTTATACAGTTTGCCTGTAGGAAAAAGTTTTTCGAATTTCCAATTCAAAAGCCGTACAAAAAATATTAACCAAATTAAAAAATTTGTTATGTACTACTTTCGAATGCCAAACCACAACTTATTTTCGCTCCAATGTGGATGACATTTTTTATGCATATAATTTTTCAAAATAATTTTTTCGCTGGTGAAAACTTCGAAAAATTGCAAAATAATGATGTTTATATGTTAAAAATAATGTATTATATATCACAGACATCAACTTATGGATAAACATATTTTTGTGTCAAAAATAATAATTTTTCGATTTAAAAAATAGTTTTTTTTACTATTCAATATTATTTTTATAATATTTATGCATGTTTACGGTTAAATTGTTGAAAAAAAATGGGAAAAAAAATATTTTGAAAAAAATTACGAGGGTGCGAACGCATGACGGCAGACTCTCTAGCCGAGAACCTAGACCATTGCTCTATCGCAGTTGCTCGAGCACTTTTTAATTCGACCGATACATATTCACCTCAGATTTCTTTCAACCCTTTTTCCTCATAGAACGCTTTCTACCCAAGCAAACGGTTTGAGCATTTTTCATTTCATATTAGGCCCTCTTCGCCCACAAAAGACTATTAAAATCTGTGTTCCCTGTTACGCGCACTCCCCTTGTCAGAACTAAGTCGACTTAAGTGGGTTTTTCTGAGTCACTCATCTTTATCATCTGTGACATTCTCATAATTAGCTTGTTTTTCGAAAAAAATTTCTTTATTTTTAAGCGTGCATTATTGAGTTTCATGTAGCGTTCCGCGCCGTGTCGCATAGCGCGGCGGGACACGGATTGCAAATAATAGATTAAGAAATAAAATTATAAGGCATTTTTTTAAATTGTAGTTGGTACATAAAATAGAATTTAGAAAAAAACATTTCGTTCAGAACTTCAGGTACATAGAGAACGGCTGAACTTTATTTTTTGCTCAACTCAAATGATTCGATTAATTGGTTTCTGAAAAGAATACGATAAACCTCGCTAGAATCCAAAAAGAAAATTAATTATTTTTTTAATCTTACGTGAAAAAATTCAGGGCAATGAAAACAACTATTGTTTTTAAGAAAATCAGCAGTCACTCAAACAAATAATTTAATTCACATTATTTATTAAAGAACTCATGAGATCCAGAAAATACTATATCCAAAAAATGGTTTGGGAAGCATTTTTTTCAAGTATGCAAATTATTCTAAGCCTTGAAATCGCCCAGTGATTATGATAAATGAAAATAAATTGGAAGAGTGATTTAAAAAATAGTGCAGTTAGGACAAGGTCTGCAATTAGTGTACGCATATTTTATTGCAATTACTTTACAATCATTCTTAATCAGACATGAGAGACTTTCAAATCATAATTAATAATCTTCAACAATTTAAATTGTTGCGATTCAAATTGTAATTGTTTCATTTTGAAAGTTGTAAAGTAAAATTTGTCCATTTCTGGGTTAAGATTTCTGGGTTAAAATTTTCAGACTTTGAATTACAATGTTACACTTTAACAGTATCAAAATTTGAAAATTTTTAATATGTGTTAGAATGCTTACAAATCAGAATTTTTTCAATTTTTCAGTCATTAACTTAAAATAGTACATTTTTACAGAACAAATTAAGCAATTTTCGTGATTTTACAAAATGTTCAAATTTCAAAGCTTCCAGTTATAATTTCTTTATATTTTTGTTTGAAATTTAAAATGAACTTCGTACAATCGCAAAATATTAATTTCACGAGTCGTAATAGACTTCTGGTTATGACTGTTAGAGATTTCAGAAGTTTCTATTCTTAAAGAAAGATTTTTAAGTATTGCATTTTTTAATCTTGATAAAAGCTTTAAATATAAATAAATGCTCCTCATAATTAATTTCCTGCTCTTCAGTTCCTTTCTGTTTCTTACAAGTTGGTAGAAAATTATGCCACCTTTCTGCTACCTTGTTTAAAGTTATTATATTTTAACAAAAATGCTACTTTTTGTACTTTTTTGCAACCTCTAATTTATTTAATTAAAAAACGTAAATTATCAATTTCACGTGGATTAATTCAATCTAAATTTTATTTTTAACTACTTTATAATTGAAAATCGAATTCATTTTTAAGACATTTTGAATAGATTATCCTACATTATTGTCAGTGATATGATCTAACCTCGTGTATTTCTGTATTACGAAGGACAGGCATAATTTTTTAACCAGATCACGTTAGTTTCGATTTTATGAGCTTATTTTATTTTGAAAAAAAATTGACTAATTCTTCAACTTACACTGCCTTTAATTCTGTAATATTATTAGAAAAAGGACGACTTTAGGTAATTCATCATTTGAGAGTGCATTCCCATATATTAAATTAAAACTAGATCGAAGCATTGAGGACCAGTTTTATCTAGTTCCTTTAATTGATTCTAGGTATCTTAATATATGAGAAATTAACCTCCACTGTCTATAATTTGATAAGTCTCCTTTCCCTGAATTGAATTTACCCTTTCGTGAAACAAGCTCATCTTAAAGTAATCTTGAGCATTTTTGAAAATAAAATTGTATAAAAAAAAATAATATGAATAATATTTTGCATGGACAACTGGTTTTAAAGAAATCGTTCATTACATTCGTCGATTTTAAAACCTGAATAGAGTATGAAAAGTTTATTAAAAATAAAAAATGCGACTTAAGGCAGGAGTAGGTTAATTATTAGGCACGATTGACCTCGCGAGGACGATGCTCGTCTATTATTTATCTATGCGTTACCTATTACAGACATATATCTTGTTTTTTTATTGTTTCATGAATATGCAAGGTTTGTCCATGAAAACTTTATAAATTGTTCATATGACATTAACAACTCTAGGGTGGATGTACTTTAGAGAGGTCAGAGATATATACTTCAACGTGATATGCTCGACTGTTTTACATTTGTAAAAATGAAAGTACCATTCTCAATGAATCTAAATTGTGAAAACAGTTTCATAATTATTGAAAAAATTGTTATTTATGAAATATCGATTCTCAACCAATTAAGAAAAAGAAAATTCCTTCCGTCGAGGAAAGTTTGGTTTACATTTTAGGCATGTGTTAGTAGGGTGTTTAATGAACGGCAGATGACATAATAAAAAAGTGCGGTTCTATTTTAAAAAAAAATAGAGAATGGGCAAACAATCCTATAACGCACTTCTTGATTTAATCATACAAATTTACAAAGGCTTATTTTTTTATGCAGGATAATCATATCGGGGACTTATTGGCCCTTGTGGTTAGTAAATAACCGATTTAGCTAAAATTTGTATATAATATTTTATAATAGACTTTTTTTCCTGCAGAAAATCATCGTTTTACGTAAGCTACTTCCTAATGATTAACAAGTGAGCCTTAAAAGTTGGGGCAATTTTACCGCGATTAATTTTATGTGATTTTTTTACCTGGAGTGTAAATTATAGTGAAGAGACTTTCATGAACGGGGGATAAGTAAAAAGTGCGGTTCTGTTAAAAAAATATACAGGACAGGTGGAAAAGCTATTAAACACTTCCTCATTTTATCGCGAAGATTTACAAATGTTATCTCTTCTCATATTATCCTTATCAGGGTGTCTACTCGAATCCTGGAAAAAAATTCCCTGACAATTCCATGTTTTTTCCAGGGATTTCTAGATTTTTCCAGATGTAACTTTTCCTAATAAGAAGCCAATCAAGTATTAAGTGCTGCACTTTTTAAAGCAATCGACCCTACACCCTTTCAAATTCAAATTCACACAATACCTGAATAACCCGAATTTATTATCCACATATGAATGGTTGAACTTCAGGTAATTAACATGAAAAATCGAAATATGTATACAATTTCGCGAGTTTATTTTAAATAATGTTTTTTCAGTCTTTGTAAATATCTAAATGGATTTCGTGTGGAAAAATTTCATGACAGTCTAGTGCCAGGTCTGACCCAGGTCTGACCTCATCTAGTCCGTATAGTCTGAAACGTCTGATCTGGCCCAGGTCTGGCTCTAGTATGGCCCAGGTCTGACTCTAGTCTGGCCAAGGTCAGGCGCTGATCAACCCTCCAAAAGGAAAAAAATTTCCAAGTTCGATCAGCATACTTCGAAAAACTGACAGGGTGTCTAAATTGATAAGAAATAAGAAATTCACAAAAACAAAACAAGACTTTTTTCCTTATCACCTTGACAAACTGGTCGGGCCCAGGTTTGGTGTTGGTCAGCTTTCCAAGAACAAACAAATTTCTAAATTCGATCGCCAAATTTTTCCACATATTGTGAAAAACTGACAGGGTCTCTAAAATGATAAATAAGAAAAAATTCAAAATATCAAAACAGAACTTTTTTTATCACCTTGACAGTCTGGTCTGATTCACGTTTGGTGCTGATCAGCTTTCCAAGATAAACAAATTTTCAAGTGTCTGTCAACAACATTTTTTATACAAATTTCGAAAAATTGACAGGGTGCCCAAAAAATGAAACAAAACTAATTGACACTATTAAAACAACTGCTTTTTTTTCTCTCGACTTGGCATTCTAGTCTGGGCCAGACGTGGTATTCATCAGCCTTCCATGACATAAGAAAATAAATGACTCTCTTTTTTGATGAGACGAATGTATGTATAACTTGCGGTAGTTAAGTGGGTGGCGCGCGCGATTTATAACTGAGGTTACAGTTGTTTAATTGAGATTTTTTTTTAATAACTTTTTCCGCGCAGTTTGGTCCATACAATTTTGAACAACAGGGTTCTTGTAGAAATTCAATTTTATTATGTTATTTGTTCGTTATTTATTTCTCATTTGCTATTTATACATTACTTACTAATTATTTATTATGCACTACGTACTACTTACTTATTTATTTGTGACTAGACGGTTTACCTAGCGGCTGACCATACGATCTGGCCTGGGGCTAGTAAAAAAAACCGTTACACTTTTGGCCAGGGCCAGGCCAGACCGTATGGTCCGCGCCAAGACTGGAAAACTGCAACTCGTGTTAAAAATTCCACTGTTTTGTACAAAATTTGTATTTTTGGTTTGAAGTTTCAACAGTTTGATCTAAAATTCACCTATTTGGTTGAAAATTAACTCACTTGTTGTGAATTCATATTTTCAAGTTGAAAATTCAACTCTTTTGTTGAAAATTCGTCTTTTTGGTTTAAACATTCACCTGTTTTGGTAGAAATTTAATCTTTTTGGTTGAAAATGCAACCGTTTGGTGGAAAACTAATCTGTTTTGGTTGAGGACTCAATTATTTTGTTCAAAATTCATCTATTTGGTTGAAAATTTAAGTGGTTGGTTGAAAAATTACTTTTTATTTGAAAATTTATATTTTCGGGTTGAAAATTCGTCTTTCTGATTTATCAATGTGTTTCTTTTGGCAGAAATTTAATCTTTTTTTGGTTAAAAATGCAACTGTTTGATTGAAAATTAATCTGATTTGTTTCAGGATTCAACTATTTGATTGAAAATTAACTTTTTTGTTTAAAATTCAACTGTCTTGTAAAATAGTCGTCTTTTGGGCTTCAAATTTTAATAGTTTGGTAGAAAATTCAAATTTTTTTTTGAAAATTCAACTATTTGATCGAAAATTAACTTTCCGGTTGATAATTCATATTTTTGGATTAAAAATTTAACAGCTTGGTAGAAAATTTAACTATATGGTTGAAAATTAAAACATTTGTCTGAAAATTAAATATTTTGTTGAAAATTCGTTTTTTCTTGATTGAATTCCACCGTTTTCGAATTAAAATTTCAAATTTTTTTTGTTTGAAATATCAAATATCACATTTTTCCTTAAAAATGCATCGTTTTTGGCTAGAAATTTAAGTAATTGGTTAAGAGTGACACTCCTTTCCTAAAAATTCATTTTTTTGTTTGTTAAAGATTCATCATTTAAGTTGAACATTCGTCTTTATGGTAGAAAATTAAACTATTTTGTTTAGAATCCGTTCTTTTGTTGTTAAAAATTATTCTGTCCTAGTTGAGGATTTAACTATTTTGTTGCAAATTTGTCCTGTATGGCTAAACTTAGCTGTGTTTCATTAAGAAATGAAATCTTTTTTTGGTTGAAATATCAACTTTTACTTTTTTCGTTGTGAATTCATCTTTTTGGATTGAAAATTCAACTTTTTGGTTGAAAGTGGAACTACTTTGTTAATAATTTTTGTTGTTGTTATTGAAGATTCATCACTCAAGTTTGACATTCATCTTTTCGGTGGAAAATTCAACTTTTTTGTTGGAAATACGTCTTTTTATTTGAAAATTCAACTCTTTTGTAGAAAGTTCATCTTTTCTTTCTAATTTTGGCTTTGAAAATTTATTTCTTTAGTATAAATTTCATCTGTTCTGCTTAAAAATGCAACTAGTTGGTTGGAAAATAATCTTTTATTGGTTGAAGATTCAAATAAATATTTTGTTGAAAATTCGTTATTTTTGGCTGAATTCAAGCGTTTTGTTTTAAAATCTTTTTTGGTTGAAATATCAACTATTACATTTTTCATCGAGAATTCCTCTTTTTTGGTTCGAAATTCAACTACTTGTTTGAAAGTTGAACTACTTTGTTGAAAACTAATTTTTCTGGTTGAAGATTCATCATTTTAGATGAAGATTCATCTCCTTGATTTATTTTGTTGAAAATTCATCCTCTTCGGTAGAAAATTAATCTTGTGTTCAATTTAACTAATTAGTGTATTTGATTTAGAAAGTTTTGACAAATGATTACAGGATATACTTAAATATACTAATTATCACCATTGAATGGTTAAATACATTAATAATACCAAAAATAAAATTAATCATTTTTTAAATTTGTTCCTAAAGTACATGAACTTGAATAATAAATAAAACAAATTTTTTACTTTGCCTTCATACTTCAAATTCAGTGAATAGGTATTTAACATATTAATACTTTAAAGAAATATTTTCCTGAGAATAGTAAAAATGATAATAAGAACAGAGTGTCTAGCGTCCTGGGAATCCTTGAAAATTTATTTCCTTGAAGAAAAAATAGGTTTTTAAACCTGTTCTCTGCTCTACCGTAACGGGTCAGGAATTTCCAAACCAAAAAGACGAATTTTCAACAAAATAGTTGAATTTTTGACAAAGAAAGATTTTTGAGTCAAGAAAGAAAAAAAATGTCAACTAAATTGTTCAATTTCCTACAAAACAGTTGAATTTTCAACAAGAAAACATGAATTTTAAACAAAAATATTAGTTGATATTTCAACCAGAAAAGATTTTTTTTAAGTCAATAACAGTTGAATTTAACCGAAAAAGACGAAGTTTTAACAAAAAAGTTGAATGATCAACCAAAATAAATTCATTTTCAATTTTTTACAAAACACTTGAATTTTCAACCCCAAAAATATGATCATTCTACAAAAATAGTCGAATTTGCAACCCAAACTGACGAATCTTCAGCTAAAAAGGATGACTTTAACGTTTGTTGAATTTTCAAAAAAATAATAAAATTTTCAACCAAATAATAAAATTGTTAACCATAAAAATGAAATCTCAACTAGAGTAATTTTCAAAAGCTTCGCAATTTATCCTAAAAAGTTTCTGAGCATATAGAAACATTGTCGCACTTAAAACTGACATATAAAAAAATGAGATTGTTTCGGCAATTAAAATGGCCAGACCCTAAATTAAATGAAGCTTAAAAAATTCTTAATTCTCAGATCTTTTTTTCTACAGTCAAGCATTGATAAATTTCAAGTAGTTACGTCTTTAAAATCTTTAATACAAAATTATTTATATTTGAAGAACTTAGATTCACAATTGATAACTTATAAATTGGTCAATTTTAAAGGTTTAAATTAGAAAAATTGTATAATCATAAAAATTTTAATTTTATATTATTCGATTTGAAACGTTTTCCAATTTCCTAATTTGAAGTTGCCTATAATGCAAGCATTTTAAAAACTATATAAAACTTTTGCGATTAATTTTTTCTGCTTGCATTTCTTCATACAAAAGAAAGCTACCTAGAGGATTTCCAAAGATTTCAAGGAATTTCCAAGAATTACCTAAGATTTTAAGGATTTTATAGGACCTCTAAGTATTTCAAAGATTTTAAGAGATTAAAAAAATTTCAAAGAATTTCTAGAGAACTTTCAGGAATAAATTTAATTTAATTCATTTTCAAGGGATTTCAAATTACTTCTACACATTTCTAACTATTCCAAATATATCAAAGATTTCAAAGAAATTCAAAAGGCGTTAAAATATTTCAAGGGATACCTACGGATCTTAACAGATTTCATAGATCCTAATGGATTTAAGAATATTTCGAAAGATATCACGTGCTCAAGAGATTCCAAAGGATTTCAATGAATTTCAATGAAATTTCAAGCGGTTTTAAATATATCAAGGGAATTCACACATTTTTCCTGTTAAAAATTCCATTTTCATCAATTTCAGTTGAAAATGCAAGAAAAAGACGATTTTGTATTAAAAATATTTCATTTACATAATTTCATATGCGAATTTAATAAATAACCATTTCAATCCATGAAGAATGTTTGAAAAAAGTCGATTTTTTCGAATACGGGTCGTTATTGGCAAATTATGTTTTGGCAAATTAAAAGTTATCCAATGAAATATCCTCTTCAGTGTCACGGTTGTTATGCTCCATAGCTTGGCATCCATACAATTTCTTTAAAAAATCACTCATAGTCTTTCACTTTGTCCGAATCCCATAGCATTTCGCCATCAGCATTCTTAATTCCGACTACCTCAGTGCTAGTACTTCCTCTCCTAACCTTCTTAGCCCATTTCCAAAATAATTTCTTATTTCCTTCACAATCATTTTGGATTTTTTTATCTTCTTCCGCTTTGACTTCATCCTTGCTTTCTTTGACTAGTATCTTGGCTTTTCTGTTTTTATCCCTGTAGTCATTTTCTAATCTAGTCCTTTCCTCACCGCTACGACCCTTAATATTCAACATTCTTGAGTGCACTTGCTTTTTCTCGTTGACAGTCACGCGGATTTCATCATTCCACCAAGCATCTCCAGCCTTTCTTCCTACAGTTGCAGTACCGCGCACTTTAGATGCACTCTTGAAAATGCTATCCCGTAGTATTATCCATGCATCCTTTACATTTTCATTACCTAATTCCGTCTTTCAGTCTTTTTTATGATGCCCCAAACATTTATTCAGCTAAAAACGATATACTAATATTGTGCTTATGGTTTTAGCAAATTCTCAATTCTAACTCTCGTCTGCTCCGACTCATTATTAATTCTTCTTTTCCTCCACCCTTGACCTAGGTTCATTTTTGAAACTAAGAGGTAGTGATCCGTTTCGCATTCAGAACCTCTCATAACACTTGTTTAGCTTACAAGACCTCTCAGTCTCATATCCGCTTTAAAAAAGTCAATCATACTGCGGCTGTCGCCTCTGCACCAAGTATACATGTTGATCATTTTATATCTGAACCAAGTATTTGTAATGATCGAGCCTTTCCCTAAGCATAAGCTAATCAACTCATCCCCGTTACTGTTCGTTTTTGGGTCTCCAAAATGACCCAATACCCTGTCGGTACCTACGCGTTGCAAATCAACCGAGCCATTCATATCTTCGAGTGATATTATTATTTCACCAGGATCGCAAGTACTTATAATATCATTTAACGAGCCCCAGAAGGTATCTCTTACATCCCTACTTTCACCATCAACTGGAGCGTAGCACGCTATAATAAATAGCCTCCTGATTCGCACTTTCATTCTGACCCATAGTAATCTAGGAGATACACATTCATGCTTTTTGACAATTTGTTTTGCTCTCTCATTCATAATAAGACCGATACCTTCGCTACTCTATAATTCATTATCTACTTCTAACCAAAGTTCGATTCCTTTATCTATCTTTCTTACTTCACATCCCTTCGTCTTTATTTCCGGTAGGCATAAAATATCGAGCTTCCTTACGCGCATTGTATCCCGCAATTCCTTTTCTTTCAGATCATTTACACCTCTAGCATTCCGAACACCCATTCTCCATTTGGCGCCTAAATCTTTTCCAAGAGCATGCATTTCGTCAACTCAAGTGTCAATCAGTGTTGTCACAATAAAAATTGAGTTTGTACTCACAGAATGTACTCAAAATATAGAAATTGTACTTTCGAAGATAACGCTGCGGTGGCGCCACGGACTTACGAAATTTTGGCGCGAATCTCAATTTTCTTTATTTAAATGTTCAAATAATTTCAACTGTCGGCTTTTTAAAAAGAAATTGGATATGTTTTTCTAATTGTAAAGATCATATTTCTCATTGTTTATCTTTTAAAAAACTAAAGTATCTACAAACAATGGCCCAAAGTATGAAAAACATATAAACATAATACGCAAATGTTCAGAAACCAGACCAGTTGTGTAATTGTAGTCAAATGTACTTAGAAAAACAGAGTACAAAGTCAATTGTACTGGAATTGTGATTGTGGTACTCACGTACTCAAATTTCGTGGATTGTACTTTTTGAGTACGATTGTACTGTAAATAGCAATGCTGGTGTAAATCCTATCCGAGGCTCCATTATTATTTGTATTATTTATTGTGCACTGAGTAGGGCACCAGTCTCCTGCAGTTTGGCCTCTAAGATGGGAAAAGACCATTCATCGCTCTAGAAATGAAACAAGAATTCTCAACCGATAATGAAAACTTAACCAGCTCACAAACTTCCCTAATTTTTCATTAAAAAAAAACAATTTTCAAGAAATCTTGCAATTCCTGAAGCCTTCCACAATTTCGTAAAACTTTCCATAAAGTTTCAAAACTCTGCATGAATTTGAAAAAGTTCCCATAACTTTCCAAAAAGTTTCCAGAAATTTCCGAAAGTTTCTATACATTTATAAGACGTCCCATACTTGCAGAAAGCTGCCGCGCACTTTAAAAACTTTCCAGAAATTCGTGCATTTTGTTGTGATTTCAATGATATTGGAATATTAGGATGCACGTCACTTGTGCGTTTGCTTTAAAAACATCAAGGATAATAATTTAAATTTTGAACCGTAACATTCCGTAGGAAAAAAATGCCAACTACACGTCAAGAATATTGGAAAAGAACTAAAAAATATTGAATAATGAGCGCATGAAAAAAACTGACGTAATTTTCTAAAAGTTTTTTTCTTTTTGAATAGCGATGCGAGGCGTCTCAGACCACGATTTTCAAGACTGTTTAGAGAAAGATACTCAAGGTGTAATAACGACATACCAAAAAAGTGAAACATTTGTTTATTGTACAATTTTATTTTTGTAAACAAATTTTATAAACAAATTACACTTTTCGTACTTTCTTCGCGAAAAAAATTCTTTGCGATTTAGCATGTATCAAAGTAGGTTCTCAGACTTACCAAACTCCAGAAAATTCTGAACATCTAAGATTTAGCTGTGTTATGAATAATTTGAATCAACAAATAGAACCTTTTTATCCATTCTTCTCAGAAAAATATTAATTTTCATCTTATGTCTATTGAAATTGTTTCGCAGACTTGCTAAACTTCAGAAAATTGTTATTGCTTAACATTTAGCTTTGTTATAAATAATTTAGGTTAACAAATAAAAAATTTGTATCATTTTTTTGTGGAGAAAAATTCTTTGCTGTCTAATATGTAGCTAAGTCGCTTCTCACATTTACTAAGCCCCAGAAAATTGTTAGGGCTTAAAATTTAGCTCTGTTAAAAATAATAATAAGAAAAAAAATAATAAGAAAATCCAACTATTTTTGGTGAAAAGTCAATTTTTTTTGGTTGAAAATTTAATTATTTTGTTGTACATGCAACTATTTTGTTAAAAAGTCATCTTTTTTGGTCAAAAATTTAACTACTGTATTAAAAATTTGTTTTATTTTTGGTTGAAAATTAATTTTTCAAATCGAAAATTCAAATATTCCATTTTTAGTAAAAAATTTATCTTTTCTACTTGGAACCTCTTCTCTCTGGTTGAAAATTGAACTATTTGGTTGAAAATTGTTTTTTTTTTTTTAAGTCGAGAATCAATTTTTTTAACTAAAAATGTAACTATCCCATTTTTGCTTGGAAATTGATCTTTTCTAGTTGAAAATTCATGTATTTTGTTTAAAATTTGTCTTTTTTGGTAGAATGCAACTATTTTTTCTTTCAAATTCAAATCTTGTTTGGTTGAAATATCACCTAATACATGTTTCGTTGAAAATTCAACTTATTTGGTCGAAATATCAACTACTTGGTTTAAAGCTAAACCACTTTCTGAATTTTTTATTTATTTATCTAAGATTCGCCATTTTAGTTCAAAATTCAACTATTTGGTTGTAGATCATTAGTCTTTTTGGCTTGAAACTTCATATTTTTGGTTAAAGATTCAACTAGTTTGGTAGAAAACTCAACCATTTGGTTGAGAATTGATCTATTTATTTTCAAATTTAACCATTCGGTAGAAAATTGACTTTTTTGTTTGAAAAATCATATTTTTGGGTTAAAAATTCAACTGTTTTATAGATAATTTGTCTTTTTGGTTTCAGAATTCATCAATTTTGTTGAAAATTAATGTATTTCATTGAAAAATCGTCTTCCTTGGTAAAACATTAATCGTTTTGGTGCAAAATTCATTCTCTTTTCTTTTAAAATTTAACTATTAGGTTAAAAATGCATGTTTCTTGGTTTAAAATTCAACTGCTTGGTTAAAAGATCAATTACCCTGTTGAAAATTCATTTTTTAAGATTCACCTCTTTGGTTAAAAATCAAATTATTTTGTTGACGATTACTTGTTTAATTGGTTAAAAAATATTTTTTTCCATCTGAAAATTTAACTATTCCATTTTTAGTTGGCAATTTATCATTTATATGTAGAAAATTCAACTATTTGGTACAAAATTAATCTTTTTTTTTTAAATTTATCTTTTTGGTTAAGGATTCCACTATTGGGTTGAAAATTCACCTTTGTAGGTTGAAAATTCAGCTATTTGATTCAAAATTCAAATATTTTGTTGAGAGTATAATTATTTTGTTGAGAATTCAACTATTTTATCAAAAGTTCGTCCTTTCGGATTGAAAATTCATCTTTTATGGCACAAAAGTAGTCTTTCTTGATTGTGAATTCATCTTAGTTAGTTGAAAATCAACTTTTTTCGAAAAATTTCGTCTTCGTAGTACTAAACTCACCAAAAACGCGTGATTGGGCCGTACAAAAGCATCTGTATTTTTGAAAATTTTCGAGATATCACCACAAAAGTTTTTCAGTATATTTTTGAAATTATAAGGAGCAAGAGAATGAAAAAAATCTATTTTGAAAATTTCACAATGGTGTAGTCCATTAAAATGGGTTGCGCAATTCTGAAGAATCTGTTCTCTTCAAAAACTGAAGCCTCTGGGAAATTTATGTTTAACAAAAAATAAAGTAGTACAAATAAAATACTTATCGTGAATTTTGTTGTCAGTTCAATGATCCTGGAATATAAGAATTGCACGTCACTAGTTCGTTCGCTTCAAAAACCTCAAGGATAATAATTTAAATTTTCAACCGGATCATTCCATAAAAAAAATGCCACAATTTTCTGATACAGTTAGAACTTTGGCGTCAAACTGAGATACATTTCATTGCATTTTTTGGTGAAAAAACTACCGAAAAGGCTTTTGGAAATAGAAACTTTAATCATACAACCGGAAGTGATGCAGCATTTTCCGAATGAGAGAACAAGTTTCAATAATTTTTAACTTTGCTGACTTTTGGCCTTTTTTAAAAAATAGATAAGAGCTTGTCGTCGAAACTAAACCTTGCCTCTTGCATTCCTTCATGGAAAAACTATCCAAAAAACATTAAAAACTTAAATTCCAATCATGCCACCGGAAACGGTGCACTTCTTATTGAAAAATCATCAAGAGTGTGAATAATTTCTAATTTCGGTGAGATTTATTGAATTTTAGAAAATAGATAAGCATTTGTTGTCAAAGTGAAACCCTGTCTGTTTATTTCTTGCCAGAAAAACTATCCGAAAAAATTTCTAATTTCGGTGACATTTATTGAATTTTAGAAAATGGATAAGCGTTCGTCGTCAAAGTGAGACCCTGTCTGTTGTATTCCTTGGTAGAAAAACTATCCGAAAAAAATTTTGAAAATTAATTTGAATCACGCGACCGGAAGTGATGGAGCATTTTCTGAAAATCATGAAAAGTGTAAATAATTTCTTACTTCGGTTACATTTATTGAATTAAAAAGAAATGAGAATCTGTCATCAGAGTAAAACCTTACCTATTGTATTTCCTGATGGGAAAACTATCGAAAAAAATTTTGAATCATAAATTTGAATCATGCGACTGAAATTGATGGAGTATTTTCTGGAAATCATGTGACGTGTGAATAATTTCCAACTTTGGTGACGTTTATTGAATTTTAAAAAGTAGGTAAAAGTTTGTCGTCAAAGTAAAAACTTGTCTGTTGTATTCTTTGATGGAAAATACTACTTAAGAAATGCTTAAAATCTCAATTTCAATCACGCCACTGGAAGCAGGGATTTTTTTTGGAAAATCATGAAAAGTTTAAATAATTTCTAATTTCGGTGACATTTATTGAATTTTAATAAATGATTGAGTTCTTCGTCAAAGTGAAACCTTGCAAATTGTACTTCCTTATCTGCATTTTAAAATTCAATAAATGTAACCGAAGTAAGAAATTATTCACACTTTTCATGATTTTCAGAAAATACTCCATCACTTCCGGTCGCATGATTCAAATTCATGCTTAAATTTTTTTTGGGATAGTTTTTTCATCAAGGAATACAATCCGAAAAGTTTCGCTTCGATGATAAATTCGCACCTATTTTTTAAAATTCAATAAGTATCACAAAACTTAGAAATTATTTACACTTTTCATTATTTTTTAAAAAAGCACTACTTTAGGTGGCATGATTGGAATTGAGGTTTTAATAGTTTTTTAGGTAGTTTTTCCATAAAGGAATACAACCAACAAGGTTAAATTTCGACGACGAACTCTCTATTTTTTAAAATTCATTAAATGTCACAGATGTTAGAAATTATTCACACTTTTCATGATTTGCAGAAAATAATATACTACTCTCGGTGGCATGATTGGAATTTAAGTTTTTGAATTTTTTGGGTAATTTTTGCATCAAGGAATACAATTGGCAAGGTTTCACTCTGACGACAAACTCTCATCTGTTTTTTAAAATTCATTAAATGTCACCGATGTTACAAATTAGTCACACTTTTCATGTATTTCAAAAAATAATATACAATTTCCTGTGGCATAATTGGACTTTGAGTTAAAAATTTTTTTGGGTAGTGTTTCCATCAATAAAAATACAATCGATAAGGTTTTACTCTGACGACATACTCCTATCTATTTTTTAAAATTCAATAACTGTCATCAAAATTAGAAATTATTCACACTTTTGATGATTTTCAGGAAATACTCCATCAATTGCATTGAAATTGATTGAAATTGAAGTTTTAAATGTTTTTTCGGTAATTTCGTCATTAAGGAATGCAAAAGGCAACGTTCAGCTTTAGCAAAAAGCTCTTATCTATTTTTGAAAAAAGGCCAAAGGTCAGCAAAGTTACGAATTATTGAAACTTGTCGCATCACTTTCGGTTGCATGATTGAAGTTTCTGCTTCCAAAGCTTTTTCGGTAGTTTATGACAAAAAAATGCAATTGATTTTTACGTCAAAGTGCTAACTGCATCAAAAAATCGCTAAGTGTCTGGAAAGTTGTAAATTGTTTTACTCTTTCTTCATTCTACGAAAAGGTGGATTATTTCCGGTTGGATTATTATTAACTCATAAAGTCTTTTTGTCATGTTTGTTTGAAAGACTTCGTGGAGGATTCGCATTGTAGGTATTCAGCTTCACACGCTATGTTTGAATGAGTAAGATTTCATTCACGAAGTAGCTAAAAGTGTGTCAGTTTAGTGCATTTGCTTATTAATTTTTCAAGTAATAAGTTTGCAGGTTTTTCCGAACTTCAAGTTCGGAGTGTTGGAGAGTGTTACGAGTATGTTATCTTAGGCTTGTTAATAAATTTGCAAGAAAGCAAGTTCGCTAGGTTTCGAGAATGTTGAATGCTGTGTATCGCAAATGTTCAGTTTTTTAGTTAGTTTTGTTACAAGCTATGTAACAGAAACTCTGCGAGGAATCTGAAAGATTGACTTTCGTTGTTAGAAAAGATGTATTGTTATTTTCATCTTTCTGACAAATTCTCAAGAAAGAATTTTGACTGTGTTTCGTGAATGTTCATTTTGTTTGTCAGTTTTGTTACAAGTTATATAACAGGAATTCTGCGATGAATCGGAAAGAGTAACTTATTTTATTAGGAAAGGTACTTTGTTATTATAGTCTTGTCAATAAATGTCTTGAAGCTAAGATACGAACAATAGTTTGGTCAATTTTTTATAGTAAAAAAAAATTAAAAACAAAATCGCACAATAGTCTAAATGGTTCCTTTTATGATAAAAATAATATGTGAAAAAGGAAAATTTAATCGAATAATATTTAGAGGTCGCGAAACAATCTTAAAGAAATATTTCTCTCAAATTAAATTGAACAGTGACCCAAATTGTTTCTTTTAACGTTAAATATAGTTTAAAAATGAAAGGTTTAATTTATCAGTATGCGTGATGTGAAATTAGGCATTTAACTATTCTCAGTGTTCTAATGTTTCTAGAAAGTAATGTCAAATCGTATTTGAGAAGTCAAGGAAATTAAATCATAACTGATTTTTTTTATGAATAATAATTTTAATGTCTCCTATCACAGGGTAATTTGAAACAAAACAACGAATGTAGCCAAAGAAAATGAAGTTTGTGATGAACATGAAACTCTTATTTGGTTAATAGAACAAACTGCATCGGAGTTGCCAAAAAATGTTTCACCAACAACATCTCAGGTTTTAAAACTTTTCTTCCACCATCATACTGTGCACGAACGAACAATTTCGCAAAGTGCGAATATTGTCTCAGAAGCAGTAATCAATACATGGAATAAAGTTTGCATTCCAACAAAATTTGGTCCTGCGGTAGTCAAGAAGATAAAATCTTTATTTCAAGACTATGAATCTCTACGTAAAAGCAAAGGTAGGAAATCATCTTCTTTTGAGAAAAATAAGAAAGATTTTATTGGCAGTATGCAAATGTTGTTTAATATAGCGCATCAAGATGTTGAAAAATTAATGAAATTTGAAGCATGTGAAGCTTTTTCAAAAGATCAACGTGAAATGAGAGTTATGACGATAGAAAATGTATGTCAGGAAATTCAAGGACGTAAAGAGTGTTTGCAAAAGAGAAAATATGTGATAGAAGAATGAAACCATTGAGAATGTGCAAGAAAGGAAGAAGCACGTATTTCGTATGAACTATATTCTTCTTCGACTGACACATTAATTGTAGAGAAGGACGAAAATAGCGAGGAATTTACAGGAATTTCGAAATAATACAAGAAATAAACAACTAAGTCAATGTCAACTGAATTTGAGTTACCAGACACATGTAGCCCAACGAATAAACCACACATTTTACAGTACATAACATATTTTCCAGATGTATCACCTACTTTGGACTGACTAAACTTATCTGATAGAAAGTTTACTATGCTAGCTGCAGCTATATCTTGAGCGAATGATGAAAACATAAATAAAGGAAAATTATGACATTCAACAAAACGTCGATATCGTTCAGCTCATCATAAGTAAATTACAAACGAGATTCAAAAAGAATTTTCAGAAGCCGAGAAACTTCCTCTTCAAGTTCATTGGGATGACAAGCAGATGAAAGACAGGACAAATAAAGAAAACACTAAATTACGAGTTGAGAGACTTCCACTTGTTGTCACTGGTTACGAAACCGAAAAAATTCTAGGAATTCCGAAACTAACTTCGGGAACAGATAAATGTATTTCAGATGCTGTTCTTAATCTTTTGATTATGTGAAAAATTATCAACGACATAATTGGAATGTGTTTTGATACTACCGCTTCTAACACGGGAGTATGTAATGGTGCATGCTATCTTCTGGAAAAATTGATTGGCAGGAATTTGCTGTACTTTTCATGCTATCATCACATCCACGAACTGATAGTAGGTGGTGTTTTCACATCATTGTTTGGAACATCTAATGGTACAAGTATTCCTATTTTTATGAGATTTCAGAATTTTTTGACAAAAATAAATAGACAAATTTAGACCTTTAACCGATTCCTGTATGAATTTACCTTTTGTACAAGAACTCAGAACGTCATGCAATTTATTTAGAATATTCTACAAAGAAAAGTCTCATCTACCACGAGACGATTATAAAGAGATGATAGAGCTTTGTCTGCTAGTGTTAGGTGATACAGTTGAAAGGAAGAAGTACTGCTTTAAAATTTCTGGTGCTCACCACTTAGCTTGATGGATAGAAAAAGTGATCGATCGCTTAAAAATTTATCTTTTTTGTCATCAATTTTCTCTGACTGCCAAAGAAATAAGAAATCTTACAGAATTTTTTATGTTTTTATCTCTTATCTATGTGAAAGCCTGGTTATTGTCTTCGAAAACAAGCTATGTCCCCGCTAACGATCTGCTCTTATTCCGATAACTGAAGCAATATGCTAGTGTGACTAAAGTCGTCTCAGACACAGCTATAATAAAATTTAAAAATCACTTATGGTATCTTGGTCCAGAATTAGTCTCGTTAGCCTTGTTATCTAATAAAGTAACTATTAAAGATAAACGGAAATTCGTGGCAAACTTAAAACTTCTAGAAGAAAATTGGACTACACGAAGAACTAAACTTGAACATTTTAAAGGATTAGAAAACAAAGCATTGCAAGATCTTGTACATTCGTCCTCTGTCTCAGCTTTGCGATACCTTTGTCGTGATGACACTGATTACATTTCAAATTCGGACTTTCAAACTTGGACCACATGTGAAAGATTCCAGCAGCTGAAAAGCAAGATCGACTCTTACAAAGTGGTCAATGATGTCGCTGAGCGTTCTGTAGCATTATGTCATCCTTGAATGAGACTATTACGAAGACAGAAGCAGAAAAAGAAAATCAAATTTATGTTGTGAAAGACAACAGGAAAGAAATTACCAATGTCACTAAGAAAAATTAAGTGTTTATCAACCTCGTGTGTAATATGGTAATTATGGCCTATTTATGAGTAAAAAGTAACAAAATATAAAACAAAATAACTGCTGTCTATTGAAATAATAATTTTTCAGCGTACGAAATACTATATCATCCATTTTATAAGAAGAAAATGTAAGAATATATTCAAAAACAATAATTTTGCTAGCGCCACCTCTGAATATTGATTTCTATTTTCTTTTTAAAACATTTTTTTGGTCGAAAAAGAAACAATTTAGGCCGTTGTGCACATTGGAATTCAATAATTTTTTTTTACCACCCTAACGAATGAGTTGTCGTTAAAGCTCGCTCCTTATTGGTTGATTAGGCCCAAATTTGAACATTTTTTGTGCTCAAACTAAGCTTCGTACAAAATTTTTCTAGGGGACTTTTTTGTTTATTTTTTTTTTCTGCATTAGGAAATAGTACAAGGGGTTGTATAGGTGGTGGGATATCTTTGATGAAAATTTGAGCTTTTTTTATTAAAAACTTATCATGCAACATGTGGTGGTGAGATCTTTCGAGGCGTGGGTTTTCGTCTGTATTACTGGGTGGCCAGACGATTTTCCGAGAAGACGGGAAGTGATTTCGCGTCGAGAATTTTCTTGGCAATCGGGGTAGCCAATTGCGTTGCGTAAGGCAAAATCGTAAATTCATAAGTTGGGTGCAAACGTGGTCCACGGGATCTCGCACTTTGCCAAAAACATCAATTTTTCTTAACTTTTAGTGCCCCTTCATACTGGGTCGAGTATGACAATTGATTAATTATCAGATTCTAATCGCAGGCTTCAAAGTGCTTTATGGACAAGGCTTCAAAAAAAGTGACTAAAAGTGACTTAAGTGACTGAGTGGCAGCCTTGTTTATGGAACTAAAAAAAAGTATCAAAGAAGTATCTTTCTGAAGAAAAAAGTATCCTCAAAAATAAAAAAGTATTAAAGAAGTTGTATTTTTAAATCAGTGAAAAGTTAGTTTTTTGAATAAAAAAAGTAGTGTAAAAAGTACTTCAAACTAAAAGAAGAGCGTATTTGAAAGGAATTTCACTCATATTTTTCTGTATGTAAATAACTGCGCCGAAGACTGCATCTGACAAGATGTTCAGATTTGGGATTTTTTCTTAAATCTCATAAATATCCTATTGAGAGTCCATTGGATGATTCTCATATAAAATTATGTAAATATAACATTTTTTACCAAAAAAGACGAATTTTCAACAAAATATTTGAATTTTCAACTAAAAAAACATAAATTTTCAGCCAAAGAGATGAAATTCCAATTAAAATGTTGAATTCCCAAATAAAACGATAAATTTTTAACACAGGAGTTTAACTTTCAACCAATTAGTTGAATTTTCAACCAAAAAGACCAATTTTCAACCAAAAAGATGAATTTCCCACTAGAAAAGACGAATTTTCAACAAAATACATTTATTTGCAACCAAATAGTTAAATTCTCAACTAAAAAATATCAATTTGAAAAGAAAATTAACAATTTATTTGAATCCTCAATCATAACATTAATTTTCAACCAAACAGTTTAATTTATAACCAAGAAAGATTTTTCAGTCGTGAAGAATTAAAATTTCAATAAAATTGTTGAATTCTCAAGCTAAAAAGATGAATTTTCAACAAAACAGTAGAATCCTCAGTCAAAACAGAATAATTTTCAACCAAATGGTTGAATTTTCGACCAAAAATTTTTATTTTAAATAAAATTGGTTGAATACAACCAAAAAAGACGAAATCTCAGCAAAATATTTGAATCCTCAACCAACACAAATTAGTTTTTCACGAAATAGTTAAGTTTTAAACCAAAAAAAAAGGATTAGAAGAACTATCTACGAAAAGAGATTAAGTTTCAAACCAAAAAGATGAAATTTAAGAAAAAAATGGAATTTTTTAACCAAGAAAGATTTTTCAGTTAAGAAAGAAAAACAATTTCAACCAAATTGTTGGAATTTCAAGCCAAAAAGACGAATTTTCTACAGCAGTTGAATTTCCAACTCGAAAATATAAATTTTCAACAAAAAAGTTAATTTTCAAACAAATAATTAGATTTTCTACTCTTACAGTTGAACTTTAAACCCAAAAAGACGAATTTTCAGCCAAAAAGCGTGACTTTTTAACAAAACTGTCAAATTTGCAAACATAATCAAATTCTCAACCAAAGAACAAGATTGTTAATCAAAAGAGATGAATTTCCAAACCAGAAAGATGAAATTCAAATAAAATTATGAAACTTTAACCAAAGAAATTAATTCCTAAATGTTGAAATATCAAGAAAGAAAAACAGCGACCTGTTTTCGGAAAATCGACTTTTTTGAAATAATTTTATTATGGATTGAAATGTTTATTTATTAAATTTTCATGTAAAATTATCTAAATATAACATTTTTAAAACTTGTTTTTAATATAAAATTCGCCTTTTTCTTGAATTTTGCACTGTTGAAAATTCAACTTTTAAAAATAAAAGAAATGGAAAATTAAATTTTGAACAACTGAATTTTCAATTGTTGAAAATCGAAGAAAATTTAAAATTAAATTTTCAACACTTGAATTTTTTCCTATTCTTGACAGTTGAATTTTTTATTTAAAACAAGTGTTAAAAATGTTATATTTACATAATTTCACATAAGAATTTAATAAATAAACATTTCAATCCATAACAATTTTTTGAAAAAAGACGATTTTTTTTATAACAGGTAGCCATTGGCGAATAATGTTTTGGCGAATTAATAGTCATCCAATAAAATCTCAGCAGGGAATTTACGAGATTTAAAAAAATTTCAACTCTGATCATCTCTTTGTAAGGAGAAATGATTGATCTAGAATTTGCGCTTTAAGCTTTTATTCCAAAAATTTATGTTAAACATAGGAACGCCGACAATATAGAAAAATGCAATTTCTATTTTGATTGATTTCTTTCTATTTTTTAGGTACAGTAGTTTCCTTAGGCATATCTTTTTTTCATTTGTTATTTTTTATTTTTAAAAACCCGAAATTTGTTATTACGACCAATTTTTTTATATCACTTTAGTGAAAACATTATCAAAAATGTGAAAAAGTTTGAAACTTCGAAGCTTGTAATCGTTATTACTTTCTTATCCGAAGTTATTGGATCAAAAGTTGCAATTAATCGACAGAATGGAAATGTTTATTCATTAAATTCTCATGTAAAAGTATGTGAATATAACATTTTTAATACAAAATTCGCTTTTTTCTTGAGTTTCCAACGGCTGAATTATAGGATTATAGGATAATTAGCATTGAAGTAAATAATAGAAAGGAGTTGATGGATTTAATGTAAAAATTAATGCAGAAAATTAATCTTATTGGCTCAAAGCTGCAACAATTTGGTTGGAATATTTTTTCTTTCTTGACTGAAAAATCTTTCTTGTTGGAAAATTTAACTCTTGTAGAAAAATCGTCTTTTTGGTTTGAAAATTTATCTCTTTTGGTAGAAATTTCACCTTTTAAGATAAAAAAATGTAACTTTTTGGTAGAAAATTAAGCTGTTTTAGTTGAGGATTCAACTATTTTGTTACAAATTCAAATCTTTGGTTGAAACCTTACTTTTTTGTTAAAAAATCATATTTTCGAATTAAAGAATTCAACTGTTTTGGAAAACTTTCGTCCTTTTTTCTTTCAAAAATTTGGAAATTCAAAAATTTGGTTGAATTTTTATTCTTTTACCCTTGAAAATTCGACTCTTGTGTTGAAAATTCATCTCTTAGGTTTCAAAACTTAGCTCTTTTGATAGAAATTTCATCATTTTTGGTTAAAAATGCAACGGTTTGCTGGAAAATAACCTGTGCCAATTGAAATTTCAACTATTTTGGTAGAAAATTAACTTTCTTGTTGAAAATTCAACTGTTTTGTAGAAAATTTGTTCATTTGGCTTGAAAATTCAACAGTTCAGTAGAAACTTGTTTTCTTTCATGACTGAAAAATCCTTCTTGGTTGAAAATTTAACTCTTTTGTTAAAAATTTGTCTTTTTAGTTCGAAAATTCTTCTCTTCTAGTAGAAATTTCATTTTTTTGTTTGTTAAAAATATAACTGCTTGGTTAAAAATTAATCTATTTAGATAGAGGATTCAACTATTTCGTTGACAATTCGTCTTTTTGGGTTGAATTCAACTGTTTTCGATTTAAAATTATTTTTTAGAAAATTCATCTCTTCTGGTAGACATTTCATTTTTTTTGTGAACAATACAACAGTTTGGTTGAGAATTAATCTCTTTTAATTGAGAATTCAACTATTTTTTTCAGCATTCATCATTTTAGTTGAAAATTTATTTCTTCTGTTGAAAATTGGATTATTTTGTTGAAAATTTATTTTCTTTCTTTTGATAATTCATTCATTTTTTATTGATAATTAATTTTTTCAACTGGAAATTTATCTTTTTTAGTTGAAAATTCAAGTAGACGGTTGAAAATTTATGTATTTTGTTGAAAATTCGTCCTTTTGGTAGAAAATTAATCCTCTTGACTGAAAATTCACTATTTGGTTTAAAATTTATGTGGCTTGTTTAAAATCGTCTTTTTTGGTAGAAAATTAATCTTTTTGGTAAAAAATGCAACTGTTTGATTAAAAATACAACTATTTTGTTGAAAATTGAACAATTTGGCTGCTTTTTTTCTTTCATGACTCAAAATTGTTTCTTGATTAAAAATTCAACACTTTTGTTGAAAATTCATCTCTTCTTGTAAAAATTTTATTTTTTATTTTTTTGGTAAAAAATACAACTACTTTGATAGAAAATTAATCTTTTTTGGTTGACAATTCAACTGTTTGGTTAAAAATCAATCTGTTTTTGTTGAGGACTCAACTATTTTGTTAAAAATTTGTCTTTTCAGGTCGAAAATTCAACTATTTGATTGAAAACTATCATTTTTGTTAACAATTCAACTGTTTTGTAGAAAATTGAACAATTTGGTTGATTTTTTTCTTTATTGACTCAAAAATCTTTCTTGGTTGAAAATTTAACTCTTTTGTTGAAAATTCGTCTTTTTGGTTCGAAAATTCTTGACTTTAAGAAAATTTAAAGTCAACTGAAATAGTGTGAAAAGTACTAGAACTAAATGAAGACGTCTCTGCCTTCTCTTTATTTTCCTTTATTAAGCTATCTATGACTGTGGAAATTAACTTTTTTTATTTAAATTTTCTAATTCATCACTCAGTAATAAACAAATATTAAAACAATAGTTTATTATGCGCCAGAGGGGTGAAGAGGGACTTTGTGAAACTTTTGAGGTTAGAGAAATGTGAGAAATTTACCGAAATCCAGAGAAATATCAATAAAGTTCATTCAAAGTGAATTTTGGCATATATTTTTCATATTTCTTCGGCCCAGTCGCAACCGACTCTTCTTTTAACTTATTTTCCTTATCTATATTTTTATGAAAGCTAAAAACCCGCAAATTCACTTATGGCCTGACTCACATAGTATGATCTCATTACTATGATAAATCCTCTTTTACACATCGGGCATGTAGTATATTTCCGATTAAGATAAAGATGTCTTATCGAATAACATGTGCTGTTGACATTCATTTATCTGACACTAAGAAAAAATTATCACATCTTTAATATTACATTTAAATACTTTCTAGACCAATTGCGTAATTTCTTTTTTATATACATATGTGTGTCAGTGATTAGTGCGAATCTTGAACTTTATTTATGCCTTTACCTACCCCAAGTGGAAGTTTCTCGCAGTCTTTTATCGAGCCTCTAATCGGGATTATCTCTTCAAGAATTACAAGGGCACGGAGAAAAATGAGATTGAAGAGTAGAATATTCAGTACCAGAATTGTGTAATGATTATGAAATTTTATGAATAGATACAGAAGACACGGGAAGGAATGTAAAACTACACACTATTCATTAAGAATTTTGATCTTTCCTGCATAAAACCTTAAATTAAGTGTATACAATCATCAATCATCAAATAATCCTTGTAAACTTTGATATTTCGGAAACTAAGGTCCATTGGATCGGAAGAAAAAATACGTATTGAATGAATTTTCATGCATTTTTATCCATAAAGCCAGCCCCATTCGAACCGGCGTCCCGCACCTTGCGACCTCTCCTTGTTAGGGTATATAATTATGGTAAATTGAAGTATATGAAATGAAAAGTGACTATATCGACCCGTCGAAACTCGCCGTTCTGTGTCCCTGTAAATTCTTTTTGGCCGACCATTCTTCATTGCTGCGAGTATAGGACTGATTGCTGTTCTGGACCGGACTCTGTATACTGCGCTAGAGAAGCCAAGCCATCGACGAACTATATTGTCTTTAATTGGTCAAAGAAGGTAATACCGCGATTATACTTGAACCAATAAGCTAATTTCAATCACGAATTATTTTTACGACGCCAGTTCAGTAATGAATTCCCCGACTATCAGCATTAAAGACCCAATTTTTCACTTCCATTTTTCTCCGTGGATGGTGCAACAAAATTACATGTGAAGATCTTAACGGCCTACTGAGAATGTGCATACGTGATTAATATCACGCCACAATTTGTATGTAGTACATCACATGCGAGTACACACGCGAAATTTATTCGTAACAGCCTTCACGTGCCACAGGACACAAGCGGCTGACGCAAACCAGTTTCTTCATTCAGTCATTCCAAGCAGTGTGCAGTTCGTCGCATTGCACATACATGTGCACGTGACGTATTTAAGATAATTAACTACTTGAAGTGTTCACAGGGAAAAAGAATCATTCGAATGACTTTCGCGACTCGGATGAGAATCGCTTTGCGCTTTACGAATATATAATTATACTCCTCGCAATTACTTATACTGTCCGAATGAGCTATTAAGTTCACCTTCAGACCACCCAGCCAAGCATAAAGCGTTTTATCAGTAAAAAATCAATTCAAGGCTTCTGAATTTTCATTAATTCAGAATTAAAAAAAGAAGTTAGGAAAATTGAAGAAAAGTGAACGGTGGCGTTCCAAAAGGTCATGAACGCCATTCTGACGATTTTTCAGGAGAGACAAAAACGTTCCCAAAAATAGAATTTTTAATTTGTAAACAAAAAAAAAATTATGTACTCGAGATACACGAGTGCTGAATTGGAAAGTGAAAAGTTTTATTGAAAAATGTCATTAGGTTCCGAAAAAATGCAGACAGAAGATTTCTTTTCGATCGATCAGGCGCACGTTTTTTCAAGTTTGGACGGTGACGAAAAATCGAGTGGTTAATTACTCGGATTTTTGGTGTGCAATAGATTGCAAGATGGCATGGAATTGCGAAAAACTGCATACATGTGACTGAAAAATATTACATGAGATTTCAAAAGTCTTCATGCATTATGGGAAATTTTTATATAATTTATTATACTATTAAGCCAAATCCCTTTCGGGATAAGTGTAACTCTTTCGGTTCTAGCCTCGTTATACTATCGGGGATCAAGGAGTTTATATGGTAAGGGATGTGTAGAAGAAGGGATAGGTTTTAGATCAATCTAGAAGACGCGCGTTGTTCATTTAAATGACACACTCGTCCCACAACTCCGACACGGGTCTACCTCTGGGTACGCTACCACTCACTTTACCTAAATACACTTGATTCGTTGAACGTTCTTCATTTATTCTCTCAACATGACTAAACCATTTCAGCAAATTTCTTTCACTTTTGTCAAACAATGTGTCTTCTACATCACATTCTTTGAGAACCCACTCATTACTGACTTTGTCCATTAGTGTTTTACCGCACATATTCCACAGGAACTGCATGCCAACCGCGTTCAATTTACTCCTATCCTTTTTTTGATACGTCCAGGTCTCGCTACCATACAGCACAGTGGGTGCAAGCACAGAAGCATATATTGCAATTTGAGCTTTATTCGTTACATTTTTACTTCTAGTAATAGCTCGTACATTGCCGATAATGTTTCTACCCTCCTTTATACGTCTGAATACATCTGCACCTATCTTTCTATCAGCAGTGAATAAACTTCTAAGATACACGAACTCATCAATTTGTTCTATCCCCTCTTCGTTTGAGGCAATGTTGCATATTGTTCTCTCACCCCTTCTTTCAAACATGATAATTTTTGTTTTATTCGCGTTGATCTCAAGACCCATACACTTCATGTTAGTATCCAGTCTGCTCATCGTTCTCTGAAAATCGTCAATTGATTCTGCCATAACAATGCTATCATCTGCAAACTCCAGTCCACGTACTTTCACTGTCCCGAGATCAACACCTTCTTCATCTAAGAGAGCCATTCTTAAACATTTGTCCATGTATACATTAAACATCCAGGAAGACATAACGCAGCCTTGCCTAACGCCCTGCTTAATATCAAACCAATCGCGCAGTTGTCCATTTACTCTTACACTCGCTACCATTATATGTTAATTGTATTGCACTGTAAGCCCTAGGAATAAATTCTATCTTCAAATTGTATCAAAACGCTGCAGCACATTTATTAACTTAAAAATAAAATTTATCTGGTGAAAGATAAAAGTTTATCTGACGAAAATATTTATGTCGCGTGCGTCACATTTGTCAAGTGAAACTTTGACGTCAAACACCTCCTTTTGAAAAAATCCTAGGGGAAATACTCGTGTAATTCCTCGTGTTAATCGTGTCCGAAAATTACACGAGTATTCCCCCCCCCCCCCCGGCCCGATATTTTCAATAGCGAGGTGTTTGACATCGAAGTGTCACTTGACAAATGTCACGCATGTAACATAAATATTTTCGTTAGATA
>JAUMHM010000079.1:1363662-1382573 GCA_032362435.1 Melikaiella ostensackeni | reverse complement strand
AAGGAAAGGGGGGGGGTGATAAATCGACACTGTTACGTAATTTTTTTTCCAAATCATCACGATACGAGATTTCTAGATATTTCAAGGATTTCAAAGGATTCCAAAAGATTTTAATTCTGAAATCTGTGCGATGAAAATTGAACGAAATATAACGCGTTTTATATGACGTTCAATTAACACGAGTCTTGCACGAGGGGAAACAGTCTACCCCCTCTATCTGGTTCATACGGCTCTGACAGTTTATGTCGTCGCGGCCTAGCCCGCATGGCTGGCCGAGTGTGGGTATGGAAGGGGAAACGCTCGGAGGGAAAACTCTATGCCTGCTTGAGCTACTGGCAGGGATCTGTCCCATGAAAACACGATTTTCTCGAAAATCTGAAAAGGTGCTGTAAGGTCGGTTTCTTCGTTCCACGCCAGAGATTTCAAGAGTCTTTAAATAATTTCAACGTATTTAAAAGCTTTTCAGGGATTTTAAATAATATCAGTGGATTTCAGCATATTTTAACGAATTTTTAGAGAACTTTAGAGAACACACTCAACTCTGGATTTATGTTGGATTTCGAGTATGGCCTGCGTTGACCGTGAGGCTATTCCGAGATTTTCTACGATGTAGACAGTCAGGGCCGTGTGAACCAGTGCTCACAATGCGGGCTCCATGCGGTACTGCGCATGCATCGCGCATGCCGTCTAATTGGACACGTTTCGTGCGCTATTTAAAATGTTGAAAAATATTTTTTTTGTTCATTATAAATAATGGCTTTTTAACTTACAGATTTATCCATTAGACCAAAATTAATTAATTTTGAGCAAAATTTAAAATAATTAAATCAATATTTTGTGAATAGAAAATATACTTAACTAGAATGATAAATTATAAATATGATAAATAAATAAAGTATATTTTTTACTTACAGAATAGTGATTTAATTATTTTCAATTTTGGTCCAATGGATAATTCTTTAAGTTACAATGCCATTATTTATAATAAACAAAAAAAATATTTTTTTAGAATTACATATATATTTTTTCTACAAAATATGTATATAATATAATTTTACAGATTTTATAGGATTAAATGAAATGAAATTTCAAGGAATTTCATATGATTTTAAAGCTTTTTGGAGATTATATAAGATTTTAAGGAATTTTGAAAGATGTTTCACGGGATTTCGAAATATTTAAAGGGATTTAATTCGACTTTTGATGGACTTCCAAATATTTCATAAGATTTCAATGATTTTAAGGAATTTAAAACAGTTCAAGATTCAACTTTAAGGATTTCAAGGGATTTTAAAGAGATACGAATAAGACATCAAAGGATTTTAATGTATGTTCAGTATTTAAAGGATTTAAAGGGATATCAGAAGTTTGTCAAGGATGTCAGAAGATTTCAAATATTTCAAGAAATTCTAAAGGATGTCATCGGATTTCTAGAGAACTTTGGGAAGTAAATAAAATAAAATTCAGTTTTGAAGCATTTCTACGGATTTCAAATATTTAAATGGATTTTTCTAGATGATTTTGACAGACTTAAAGAGTATATTTAAAGAATTCCAACTGATTAAAAAAGGTGCATAGAATTTCAAGGGATTGTAGGAGATTTCAACGAATATCTAAAAAAACTTCAGGGAATAAAGGAAATCAAATTAATATACAAAGGATTTTAAAAGATTCCAACAGATTTCAAAATATTTAAAGTATTTTGAGGTATTTCAAAGAATTTCGCAGGATTTCAATAGATTTATAGAGTGGATTCAACGGTTTTCTAGAGAACCTTATGTTATGAATTTAAATTCAATTTCAAGGAATTTCATAGGATTTCGAAGCTTGTTGGGGATTTTACAAGATTCCAATGGATTTCAAATAATTTCAAAGATATCAAGGAATTTTTGAAGATTTCAAATGATATCAAAAGATTTCTAGGGATTTCAATGATTTCTAGAGATTTGACAGATGTTTCTATGGATATATTTTCTAAAATGAAGTAGATTTCCATAAGTTTTAATTTTCATCGGGATTATAGTTAATTCCTTTTGCATTCCAAATGATTTCATTTTCTTTCTTTTAATTTTAAAATATGCTTCAATTTTTCATCATATTTTCCGTACTTGATACATTTGACTTAATGAGACAGTGATGGAAATATTCGAGAAAATGACGTATCATAGGGGGTGGAGGGTTCCAAACCATGTTTTTACGACCTGTTACATGAGGTGGAAAGGGGCAAAAAATAGAAGGAAAAAGTGTTACGTAATTTAAAAATGGCCTCTTATTTAAAATACCAGCACATTTTTATTTAAATAATTAAATCGAGAAAGCAGGGAAACGTTTTCTATTTCAATTTTAAATTATTGCAATTGAAACAGCTTTTGAATTAGTTTCGAATCTTATTATCATTGCTAATTGGAATTTAAAGACGTGCAATTGAAAGAAATTCACATTAATTATTATGTATGTTCAGTTCATACTTAAAGACTAGGAAGGTTTTTAAATATAACATTTTTTTTATTTTCGAAATTTAATTTCTTTCAGGTAAGACAAGATTTTTAGTTTAAATGCTCTTCAAATGCTATTTCTCAGAGTTACTTTTCATTTTCAAATGTTTCTAAATAAATGACATCTAATGTTGGGTAATTTCGAGTTTTCTATCAATTAAATTATTTTCACATTCATGCTCGCAAAAATCCCTGATAATTCCAGATTTTCCAGGTGAGTAGACATCCTGTATTCGTTAGGTGAGAGAAAAATGATGAAATTATCAATGCATATAAAAATAGGAGAAAGATATATGGGTGATTCTCAATTCAAAAATAAATAATTAATTTATACATTTTTCAAATTCATTATGCACTACAAATGTCACTACCGTGGCATGTACCAAACCTGAATGTACCAATTATTTCGTTAGGACTAGACTTTAATGTAAAAAAAAATTGATATGAATTATATTGATGTGAAATATATAAGTGCAGCTATAATATTCCATGTTTGTCTAATGTTAGAACTCATTTTCAGAATTCGCAGTTTGAGTCTAAAGATTGTTTCAGACTTTTCAACAAAATAGTTTTTTTTTTATATTTTCGCATATGTCGCAAAAATAGCTGTCACTACCGTGGTCCTCGTTATATCGAACAAAATATACTTTTTCCATGGATCGAACCATTTTTTAGTAATGTTCGCTAACATAACTTTAAATTTTCTGGGAAAATGTTTTGACTATGAGTGGTTTTTTGCAAAGTGGAATTGAGTATGAAAATGTCACTAACGTGGCACGTTATCAACTATAACATAAAATGTTTTTTGGTGCAACATTTCATTTAAAAATTGAGTTTTTCATTATGGTTGTATGATATTTAACATCATTAAGAGGAAAATTTTCAGTTTTTTGGTTATTTTACTAATATTGAACAAAATAATAGCGGACTTGTCGGGCACTATCTGTCTCTTTACTATATTTTACACGTGTTGGCCATATTTACGTAAAAACTATATTTTTCTGTATTTCCATATTTTTCTTGTTTAACAAATTCCCAATTCGTTATAGAAATTTATAGATTGTCCATTATTGAGAATTTAAATGCTAATTTTGAATAGCTTCAATTACAGATCTTCGCCAAGTTTCAAAATGTTTTCTCTGCAAAGAAACACTTATCCAAGATTATAACATTTTTTCTATCATAAACGACACATTTCTGGCTGAAAATAAAATAACAAAAATTTTCAAATATTATATACGTATTTCAAATCTGACAGCTCGAAGTTTCTTTAACAACGTTTAAAAATCATAAAATAAGTCCGGATGATTGTAAATTTTTTACATTACAAAAAGTGCATAACATTTTGAAACCTACAAAAGTTGAATTTCAATCGTGACTGATATTTTTGATGTAGAATTATAAAAATAAAAGAAAATATAATAGTTGTGATTAGATTTCAAGAGGCCATAATGTATTTTTGAATTTTAATTATTAAATGTCCTTATTTTTTAAGTCGTATTGTTTTCCGATCAAATTTCATGTTTTGCAAATTTTTCATGTCAGCCACGTCCGTGCCTTGTGCTCATCACTTCGTTTTTGATTGATTGGTTGAGAAATTTTTATCTTTACAGAGAATAGCACGCCATAAAACCAAAACTGTACATATATTATAATTTTAATTTTTTATGACTTCAAATAGATAGATATAAAATAATCATTCGGAGAATGAATATGTTTATTTGTTTAACGTATTGATTAGAAAAAAATCTTTATTTTAAAATAGAATTTGCATATACAAAACCTTAGACTGCCAGTACCATGGAAATTATGTCACTACCGTGGCAACGGATTTTTAAAACTTTCCGTTTATTCGAAAAAAGGTTAGACTTGTAGCGTGGCCACTTTTAGAATAAACGTGTGTTATGATTAGACACATTATGAAAGCAAAAAACTTTGAAAAATTGAAAATTTTACTTTAAAAATACTGAAGTCAACTGTTTTTACAATTTCTCCATCATCAGTATTTCGATTGTCATATTCCTTATCTTGAATAAACCCCAATGAAGAAATCACGGAAACAAGTTTTGTTTCCAGAGAGTCTGGGCCTTTGAAGAGCAAATAATCGAAAAGAAAATGAAAAAAATACTTCTGAAGGTACCGCCTCGATTTTGTCGACAGGTTTAGAGATGCAGGGAGCAAGAAGGTGTTTTACAAAAGCTCGGTAAAACAGTCTCTTGGTCGACGTCGACGTCGGGGCGCCGTCTTCAACTGGCTAGATAAATACCCGTAAATTTTCACCGACACATACTAAGTGGATCCGGCTTGCACCAAACGGTCTCGTCGTTTATATTGTAAGTTCTCCACCACAAAAAACATCAAGTGTAGACTGTCATAGCCTACATTTGATGTTTTTTGGTTTCAAATGAACTCTGGCGCCGCCGTTTATTGCTTCGCTTACACCCTTCCTAAGGAACTGCAACAATATTCCAATTTATCCAAATCCACTGACAAATTGGCGTCATAATTATCTTGGAAATAACGAGCTAAAATGTCTAAGTTGACAATTGCTGTCAACTTAGACAACAGTGAGGCATTACAGGCCTGACTGATGGATTCGTTTAACGATGAATTACTGTTCCAAGGAACTTGGGAGTTAGAATCAGCAAAGAATTCTTAAACTTTCGTTCAAATTTAACTTGAGTACCCAATAAGTCATTCCCTTGAAGCTTCTTCAGGAAGTTACGACTATGTCATATTTGATATTCATAGTTCGAGAATTACCGCATTATAGCAAACTTTGAGCATACCTGCATTTGGGTGATTCTCCCGAAATTATCATTTTGCCTGTATTTAATTTTTCTTTTAAAAGTTGCTAAAATTTCTGGGATTTTTTTTCCAGATTATGTTAGTTAATAATATTCTGAAATAACCCCCGAAAATAGATATACCTTTTTTTCTGTATTCGACCCCAAAATCTCATTCCTCTGGCATGTCATAATCATTTCATCATGTACTGAAGCGAGCTAAGAGGGTACTAAAGGTTTTTAAACATCAAAATTGTAAATATTTTATGAAACAAATCGATACTTATTACTCTCATCTGAAACATAAAAAAATAATACAGCATAGATACCTCGCAATAAAATTCGAAATCATGTAATCGGGATTGTCTATCATTCCTCTGGAATGACGAAAACTAGTGAATAATATGCGTAATAGGTGGCGCTAGCTATTCATGCATGTCCAGCTAGTAACATTTAAATCTCTTTCACCGAATTCATTGACTGTCAGTGCATCATTTTATGTGCTTCCGTTTTTTTCTTTAAAATTAATATAATTTAATAGGATGGCGCGAACAAGCGTATCATCCCTCTAGTGAGTGTCAAGCATGAATTTATAATGAAAATAAATCCCGGTGTATATTTTTATGTGAAACTATTGGACACCAACTCGACACCACGCTTCGAGGTTTGAAATACTTTGCATGTTGTGTTTTGCAAGAAAAATTGTCACAATTATCATTCCTCTAGTACTCATTTCTATTGATTCCTCTGTACGTCTGAAACATACAGAAATATATAAAAATGGAAAATCAGTCTGCCCATTTATTTCTCAACCTAGTCTTCTTCGAGGGCTACACACATAGTCCAGCGAGATTCCAATTTTTTTATCCCTTCAGAAAAGTAAGATTTCTCGAAGTCTGCAAAATGCGCATTTACGGCATCGATTACTTCTTCAGTGGACAGGAATCTGTGCCCACCGAGCCAGGTCTTCAAGTTGGGGAACAGAAAGAAGTCGCACGGAGCCAAGCCTGGAGAATAGGGTGGATGAGAAATCAATTCGAAGCCCAGTTCATGTATTTTTGCCATTAGGATTGCGGGCGTGTGAGTCGGTGCGTTATCGTGATGAAACCGTACTTTTTTGTGCGCCAATCGTGGCCGTTTTTTTAGTAGCTTGGATTTCAAACGGGTTTACCCTTCACCGAGTAATAAATGAGGATAATTCTTTGGGAATCCCAAAACACTGTGGCCATCACCTTCCCAGCTGACAAAACAAGCTTCGCCTTCTTTGGCGTACTTTCACCAGGCAGTACCCACTGCTTTGACTGCTGCTTTGTCTCTGGTATATAGTGGTGAATCTAGGTTTCGTTCACAGTCACGAATCGATGCAAAAAGTCCTGCGGATTTCGATCAAACTTCGCCAAACACTGCACTGAAACGTCTTTTCGGTTGCATACACCTTTTTAACCTCCAGTTTTTCGTGCAAGATGTAATAGACTCGTTCAGTGGAGATGCCTACAGCCTTAGAAACCTCACGCACCTTGATTCGGCGATCTTCAATAACCATATGATGATTTTTTTCCACCATATCCGATGTGGTGACTTCAACTGGGCGTCCGGAGCGCGCTTGCTCTTTAGTTGTGCTTCGGCCACGTTTAAATTCGTTCATCCAAATAAAAACAGTTTTCAAACTAGGATCAGACTCCCCGTGAACTTCATCCAACTCGGCTTTGATATGCGCGGCCGTCTATTTATTTTAAATAAAAATGTTTTGGAATGGAACTTTTCTTTCTCCATTTTTTCGAAAACTACTGACAAGCTCACTTCAAACGTATGCCAAACGCAAACTATGCGTCGGTTTTGGCTGAAGCGTAGTCGAGGTCAGTTTGAAGAGTGCTATTTCTTGGCCATATACTACAAAGTTCATTTTGGCGCCATCTAGCGGGAAATTTACCTTACTTATCAAGCGACCTTCATATTGTATTGTAACAGTTTAAAATAAAACCAAATCAGATGTTCTTCAGTGAAAATTAATAATTGTTTTTCCAAATTTTTTCCTCGTGAAAGAATCGATTCGGGAGAACCACCTATTTATATTTTAAGATAAAAAAAATAATAACTCAATAAAAGAAAATGCTCAATGTTTATTTGTACAAGAAAATTGTACGTGTTTTAGTATAATTTTACTAAACAATCGTAATTATTATCCAATCTTAATGAAACAAAAGCTCATTTTGTTCATTGGAATATTCTCTACAATTTCGTTTGTTGAATTTGATTGAAAATCATTTTTTTAGTGTTTGCTATATAAAAAAAATACTTACAGTCTGTAGTTTCTAAGCAAATAATTTTCAATAAAATTCCACGAACAGAATTGTATTGGAAGTTCCAATGAATAAAATGACCTACTATTTATTAAGATTGGACAATAATTATGACTGTTAAGTAGGATAATAGAAAAGAAAAACAGAAGTTAAATAATTATTATTCCACGAATAATTTTGACTAAAACTAATTTTTCCTAAGAAATTTATTGCTGCCTCTTCCGAAACGCATTGAAATCCTGGAAAAAAGTGTAGATACGGTGATACACTTGTAGATACCCACTTTCCTTATCAGGATTTCCCGAAAATCGCTGTAGATACAGAAAACGTGACCTTAATATCGTCATCATTATTTGTAATTTTTAATTCAGTTTTGCATAGTTAAATTTGTCTTTTCATGACGAGTCGAATGATATAAAAAACTCATTTTCGATGAAAAATGTAAATATCCACATTTTAAATCATGAATTTGAATTTAATTTAACAAGAAACTAATTTATTTGATTGGACATTCAAGTGTTTCTAGATTTCAATGCTCCAAATACTAATAAAACCCACAAAAGACAGGATTTTATCACTTACCTTGGAACGCAGAGATGGGAGTAACAAGAGCCGTGACCATCAGTGACGGTCACATGTTGGTCACCGTGGTAAATTTTGGTCACACTCGTCAAACTCATATTTTGTAGAAAATATAAAAGAAAATTTTTTCCCAATATAATAATTGAAATATGTAGTTTGATTTGCAACAGAACCTCAAAATGTGGATCAGTATATGGCGGAATTTTCAAAAACTGAACAAATAAATCAAAATTCGAAATGCATGAGTGAAAATTCATTGTGAAAAGTATGAAACGAAAACAAATTTGAATTAATTTTTTTGGCATAAAAACCCATTTCAGAAAAAATACACAATAAACAGGTAATTATTTGGTGAGAAATACTATTTATTGTGATATTTTTGAAATAACTCATAATATTATTCACGTAATATCATATTTTTTCCGTTGAAAGAAGTATATTTTGTAATAAACCAAAACAATCATCCGTTCATCTCGCATGATAATCTAGTTTTAATATTTTATGAAAAAAAAGAAAGTATACGCATGCCACAAAAAATTATGAAGTTAAATTTTCTTCTTGTATTTCTTTCTAAGGTGTCTTTTGGTTACTTCAGATAGATAAGAAATCAACTACGTGTTCGGACTGTGCTAAAATGATTTTTATTATCGTGAATTCCTATTTATAGTTCTAAAGAAATAAAAATTGGTGAATATTCTAGAAAGGAAAATAATTATTTCGTTTAATCCTTCAGAGGATAAACTAAGTGTATTCTTTTAACAATTATTCATCAAACTAGAACGTGATTACAATGTCATTTCTTAAATATTTATTATAAACATGAACACTGTTTAATCTTTGCCATTATACAAAAGTCCTTGTTTAATAATATATTTAATATTTCATTATCTTAATAAGTTAATATTTGAAAGGATTAAACAAAACACTCATTTTCCTGTTTAGAATGCTTCTTCATTTAAATTTCTTTAGAATGAAAAATAGGAATTCATGACAATAAAAATCATTTTAGCACAGCTAGAACATTTTAGCATAGGTCAAAAATTTAAATCTTATCAACATAAAGTAACCAAAAGACATCTTTGAAAGAAATGCAAGAAGAAAATTTAACTTACCAGCCCATTTTGGATATGATATTGACCCAAAAAAATTATAGTTTTTCAATTTTAGAGACAAAAACCAACTTTTCTATGCTTTGGAGCTCAGAAACAATGAGAATCTTATGGGACATGCTCTTCGTATTATTATTAAACTAAAAAAAAAAGTTTGTTCCAAAATAAAATGTTGTAGTTCGTTAAAATGAAAGCTGTTTTAATCGATTTTTATCGGCTTTGATTCCTTATAGAGGAAGCTTTGTAGTCTAACAATTTCAAATATTCTAAAAATGATTTAATCAAACGTTATTCAGTTGATGAATGTCTCATACAATGTTCTGAGTAATTGTCCGGATGCATGCGTGTATGGATGTGACACTTTTTTGTTAACACGATAACTTGAAGAAGGTTTTAGATAAATTCATGAAAACTGGAGGGCTTATTTTCACCACTAATATCTAAAACTTATGCGAGGATTTTTCAAAATACTAAATTTTATATTTTTTATGCACTTTGTAATATTTAAAAAATGGGATTTTTATAGTAAAACTTTTTTCATTAACATAATTCAAAATTGATGTTGAATCGAGATGACTCGATTTACCTTTAATCTAAATACATTTTATTGAAGATTAAGGAAGTTATGATCATTCATATTTTAAAAAATTGGTTTTTATGGTAAAAATGTTTCTATCAACCTAATTCAAAGTTGATGCAAGAATGGAAAACTCCTTGAGTTGAGACAAATTGATTGACCTATTAGTATTTTTGTATTTTTATGGCGGGCAGCCCCTAATATTTTGAAACATTTTCGTTATTAGTTTTAAATATTCAAAATAATCGTTAATCGATCGAATTTACAACTAGTTTTTTATTTTTTATTTTTTTGAAATTTTTTCAAAAATACACAAGATAATTATATGGTAAGGGTATAATATCATATATTTCGGGAAGAGGAACAATTTTGAATCCATCTACAGGCTCAAACTTCTATGGAGAAAGTCATTTTTGAAATGAAGATTATTCCACACATGAATTTTGAAAAAACTACCGTAAACCAATATTTTTTCATATTTTACTACATTTAATAGAAATTACACATTGATTTATAGAAAATTGTTATAAGTAATTACACAATTATTTTTCAAGATTTTTATAGCTTTGGGGGGCAGAATGATGTTTCTAATGCTCTGTGATATCTGAGATTCATTGCAATGAAAATATTTCTGATTTTTATTAATTTTTAAGTTCTGATTTCTTACGACTTTTTTATACGAAATTTAGCCTCTGGCTGCATCTATAGATAAGATTACGAAAATATATATTAATAATATTTATTTAAAATACGTATTCATATCGTATTATTAACATTTCTTGAATACATCTTAATTTGACGTTTTTTCGATATCATTTTATAAAATTGACATATTGGTTTTCAAGTTAGGCTTCTTAGACACGGCATTTTATAAGCTTTCGTGTTATTATGAGAAAAATAATTCAATTCTATATGCAAATTTCAACACATCAGCATACATATAAACAAGCAATATTTCTAGTAGTTATATAACAAACAACATTTTTCTTTTACGGGCGAAACAGTAATTTCAAAATTTCACGCTCTATTTCTAAGGTTTGTGGTTATGTTGTACATATTTTTCGTGAAAAACCTACATATTATTACTTGTACAACATATAATTTTCAGAAATAACCTTTTATTCTTATAAAACATAGTTTTCTACCTAAAACATCTTTCAAATATCGTTATTTCTTCAAAATATCAGTTTGACCAGATTTACCAGATTGTCGGTCAGTGACGGACAATGTCCGTCATTGACTCGGTCACGCTGGTTAGGTCCCATCTCTATCGGAACGTGTCTACTAGGCCCATTCCTCTAAAATCTGTGGAGTTTTAACATCGGCCATTCTAGTTTCTTGCTTAAATCAAACCCGATTAATTTGTCATCAGCACAATTTTCTCACACGGCCAAATCAAACCGGACACTCAAACTGAAGAGACGCGATTTTCGCTTACCTCGCCGCCATATTAAACATAAAGTCATGGACTCCGAAGTTTTGGTGGCTCTGTTCCTCATGAGTCGAAAGAGGACGCATGCGCGGCCGCGTGTTTGGTTGGCTCAGCAAAATTCTTTGGTATAGTTAACAAACAGTGCTCAACCAAATTTTTCGTTTGAACCAAATACATATTCAGTTAGAACAACTACTTTTTTCGTAATGGCAACCAAATTCTTGTAAATCGAACAAAAACTTCTCAATAAAATTATTTTGTTGCCGTCATTTTACAAGATTGAGGATGAGGAGAAAGTTTTTTAACGATTCTTAAATACTTCCGGAACTGATATTAAAATTTTTGGTAAGAATCTTAATGAACTCGAAAGTTAAATGAAAGTAGACCAAAGTCGACAATTCCATCAGATATAAAGTTTCCTAGAATTGTAACTATTTTATAAAACTTGAATCAATTGTAAGATGATTGTATTTGGGCGATTGAGGAATCACGAGACATGACTCGTGAGCAGAGGTGAAACACGTGATGGTGGTTGATTCGAAAATCGACAATTAGCTCAGTTAGTGAGAATATCATCGCCATTACGTCCTACCATCAGGTGATTTTCGGTTCACCCTTTGTGGCTAGTTGAGTGTCATTTCCGTGAGCAGTGTCACGTATGCACAGCCTAAAACCGATTTGAACCAGCGACTGACCGATCTAATTAGTCTGTTAATTAACTGACTCGTACGATAGGAGGTTCATGTACATACCAGAGAACGTAAATCTCGGTTTTGTAACAGAGGCAATGTGACTAGTGATGATTCATGTAAGAAACGGATTGTACATTGTAGAAGCTCTAGCTTCTCATCCGTACGTACCATCAGTATCACTCGAGACGGTCGTAATTCACGAAGCCTTTAGAGAACACAAAGCATTACACATTACTAAAGACCTCTTGATTTCTGTATTGTTTAGAATATGCAAGCATCTCATTCATCAATCACTCTGACTGACCAAAATTTAATGGATACATGTAGCAAATAGATATATGATATGGTTTTAAACGAAGATGTACCGTTCCAATGTACATTGATGATAACATTCTGTGTATAGAGTATAGCCAAAAAGGAGGTTAAAAATTAATAAACTTGAAGTTATTTTCGAAAAAGATTATAAGCAACAAAATTTCTAACTAAACCCTTTTGTGTAACGAATTACACAAAATGCAGTATCAGAGAAAAATATTTTTCCCAATATCAATATTTCCGGCTCATTAAGGACAATACATACCAATGATTGGATTCCGATCCAAAATGTAGTTCGGTCTCTTAATCACGTATTAACATTATTTTACAAAGAACACAGAAAACCTTTGGTGTGAAATTTTTTGCATCTGATATTGATCGACTGTAGGGTTTGTTTTTGTTGCCTTGGAAAGGGTGTTGAATGAGCATCGAAACGTTGGTAGATATTGTTAATGTTTGGAGTTTACCTCCTTTTTCTTTTTCTTCCTCTATTTTTTTAACTTTTTTTTCAATTTGAATACAGACATCTGAGGGTGTTTGGTCCAAACTTGGTCGTTGGATTCTTGTTTTTTTTTTAAATCTCAAGGAACTTCGTAGTTAATTTTCATTTTGTCTTCATTTGTTTTCGTGTCTCAGAAATATTGCAACTCAAAACTATACCGACTTCGGCATACTTTTGAGGATCGGCATTTTACAGTGCATGAGTATCTTTGTATAAATAAATGTTGAGACATTTTCCAGAAACCATGACCTAAGGTTAAACGTTACTGAATTTTTCTGAATCGACAAACAATTTCAATTATACTGGTATTACTAGTATATACTCTCTAAATTGATTCTAAACTAATTATAATTTGCAGTTATATGTAAAATTGCCTTCAAAGAAAATTCCATATCAGTACTAACTAGTAATTTATCTTCTGATAGAAGAATTATTTTCATCAATAATTGAATAATTTTAACCCCTGATCACTATTTGTTTTTTACTCAAAACATTAAATTGCCTATTGACAAAGTAATCGCAAAAACGGGATTTTATTTCTTCTCTAATGGTCTTTTTTGTGAAATGGCAATGCAAGAACTTTTGAATTTTCATTTATATAGTAAAAATTGGAAATAATTTTTTCCACATGACTTTTTACAGGAAGCACTTCTAGAAATTCGCCAGCAATAAGAAACATTTCGGAATTTTTACCATGCTTATAGGTGAGGCCCCTCATAGATTAAAAAATTCTTTAAAACTTTTAATTTGCAGTTGATTTACTCTGACCACCTCTTAGTTAAGATTATTAAATTTTGAACTTTCCAACATTAAATTGTTTTCAGGTTTTGCCCTCGAATTTTCCTCAGATTAATGTCTATTTTTGGCATGAGATCATTTAAAATCCTTAAATTCTAAACGCTTCAAAATGAAAATTTTGAAATTTTGAAAGCTGTAAATTAAAAATTCTTCTTTTTTAAACGTTTTTCATTTGGAATTGCTCTATTTTATGTGACCACTTCAATTACAATTTAATTTTGAATATACGCTTAAATTTTTATAAAAATTTAGAAATTAATGCAACAATTTTAAATTAAAGAAATGTTTAAGTTTAAAGTTTTAATTGCGCAATTTGGCATTATTCCAATTTAAATCATTTAAAATAAATATTAACAGCTCTTTTTTAAATTGTGAATGGTTCAATAAAGAGAAATGTTGAAACTTTGAAATGTTAAATTTTGATTGATTTGCATCTGAAATTGTTACATTTTGACTAATTCAACCAATTTTGATTTCACATGATGGCCGCTAAGTTTCACTTTCAAAATTGACTAACTTTTCTGTGATTTTTCCGTGACCAGTTTTTCATTTTCCCTGACCATTAATATTTAAAGACCAGAATTATGATCTTGTAACATTTGAATTAAGTAATCTTTTATAAATGGACGAGGGGGATTGACCATTCAACTTTTGAGTGCTCTACGTCAGATTTTAAGATTTCAAAGATTTCAAACATTTCAAAAGATTTCAAAGATTTCGCAAAGATTTCTGATGATCTCAAAGATTTTCAATGTTTTTAAAAGATTTCACAAAGATTTCAATGATTTCACAAAGATTTCACAATTTTTAATGATAAAACGAATATTTCATGAAGATTTCAAAAATTTCAGAAAAATGTCAATGACTTCACTAAGCTTTCACAAAAATTTCAAAGATTTCACGAAGGCTTGTACAACAGATTTCAAGAGTGATCAACTCCTCGTAAATGGAATATGTAAAACGATTGGCCCACGAAATCAATTAAGTGGAAAATTTTGATTCGAAAATTAAGATAGAGTATTTCAAGACTTTTTCAAAGGTGGCAACTCCAATCAGCCACGAAGAAAATATTCTTTGAGATTTATATTATATCTGATTAAAAAATTGAAATTCTACACAAAAAGAGTAAGAACCGGTTTTCACATTTCTTTTAAGGACCATTTTTATGTAAATTTTGTTGGAGATGATTATCTTGAAAGATAAAGATTTTATCGAAAAACAGAATTTTTCTCGTAAAACCATTATTTTTCAAGATACATCATAAAACTGTTTCTACTATAAGACGAGTAATTCATACAACTGAAATTCGCTTAGGATATGAAGTTTCATCCATTTTTTAAAATAAAATAAAAACAAAAATTATTCTTAAAATGTTTTTTCTCCAAAATTTTGGATTTGGAAGGGTCCCAAAACTTGGTTAATAGATCTTGAGCTCTCTGAATCTGAATCTAAGAAAATTGAGCTGTTAGTTCTCTTTAGTACACAACACGTTTGACTAATCATCAGTCATTTTAAACTAAAAAGCGAAAAGTTGAAAGCTACTAAAAGAAATAGTAAAAAACAAATATTAATTGTTAAAATTTGTTACAAAAGTAAATTAGTGGCTTACTTTACAATAATTTAAATTTAGATTGGGTATTTTTTTGACACCTCAGCCCAAGTAAATTTTAACTTTAAGGCCAGTCAGTGAAAACATTAAAAATCGAAAATTTCACTACAATTGCAAAAGTTTTTAATTCTTGAGGATGGATGAAATATATTGCAAACATGATTAATTTCATTTTGCAACCTTTTCTTAAGTTCGGAACATATTTACAAAATACGAAAAACATTCTGTTCGTGAAAAATAGTACTACAAAAATATAAAACGTTCTTTAAACTTGCTGTAACGTTTTTCGAGTCATTTTTCACAATTTATTAGATCTGCAACCATTTTTGAGGTCCGGAACTCAACAATTTTTGATTAGCTGGTGTTTTCATGAATAGCTTGAAGGAAAAAATTGCAAAAGTACAGCAAATTGTCAGGAGAGTTTTAAACACCGTATCGAAGAGTTTTGTAAATTTGCAACCTTTTTAGTTGCACGGAAAACACTTTTTTTCTATATGTATGACTTGAAGAACTTTATATTGAGTGCATATCTATCACAAAAATCGTAAGAGTTTTAAAATTTAGTTGCAAATTTTTGAATTTATTTCCCCAATCTCATACTGATTAAATAACATAATTTTGTAATTTTTATCGACCTTTCAGCATGAAAAAAGTCTGTCACACTTTATGCAATCCCGACTTTTAGTCTCAATTTCCTCTAAACTAGATGACTTTTTTAATCTAACTAATTTGGGACTCAATTCAGTAAAACTTTTGTCTTCTTTTTTCAACTGTAATTTTGATTTTACAGAATGTTTTCTCGCTCTCCTGTGAAACTGCAATTCGGTTGGTTATCCATATATAAACCGCCACCCTTCATTTCTAGTTGAATCTAACAAAAATACTATTGAAATATTAAAATTTCAAAATTTCCGTCAAACGACGAAAAATATGAGAAAAGCAGTATATGTATAAACTTGTCTGTTTCGTGAAACGCTGGCATACTTCGGAGCCAATTTGAAATTCAAACTGATAATTATTAATAATATTACGAGGTTGCAGATAAGCTCTGACGTTGTAAATTCATCATAGTTATATGAGAAAATATGCTTCAAATGATTTGTCCAATTTGCAACACTTTTGCTATTTTTTTTATGTATAAAAATCATGACAACTCAATTATTTTTAATTTCAGAAGATTCCGTATTATGTATGAGGTTGCAGATTTATAGTTACATGAGGAAAAGTGCCCCTGGACATTTTTCAAACAAGTTTCTAATTTCAATTTAATAAGATTAATTAAAGATTAATTATATATTTTGAAAATTTCATAAGTACATATTCTTGTATCAAATTCTATTGCGCATCTTTTTTCTTCAAACAAAAAGGCTGTAGCTTTTGCCGTTTTCGAAGTAAGCCCAAAAATCCCGTTTCTTAGAAAACAAATTTTTTTCTCTTTTTTGACTTCAACTCGCTATAATTCAACCAACTCTTGGAATTTTCAAATGAAATATACAGAAAATATTATTTATGATGTTCTACGACTAGTGAAGTAAATAATACATAAACATTTTTGCTAAAAAAAAAGTTATAAATTTTTACATGAGACATCGAATAAATCTTGCATTCATATTCTCAAGCTCTGAAAAGTCGAGCTAATTTTGAGTGATAAAAAGCTTCAAGCGGGAAAGATGTTCAGAAAGGTATAAATATGTTTTCTATGGAAAAATTTATTTAAAAAAAATCATCGATAATAATTGATAGAAGTTTCATTTTGGCCGCGCGGACAGTGGTGCAAATCTGGAATTTACTATTCAGAAAAGTCCACAGGTTTCACTTTTTAACCGATTTGGAAGTGTTTTTTTTGCAGAATTCAAGAGCATTAAATTCTTAACAAAAATACAAAGCGATATTTTCAAAATTCAATAATTTTTAGCCTATTATTTAGAAAGCGAAGTTACAAAAAAAGTACTTATTTGAGTACGTATTACTTATTACTTTATTTTATTACTCATTTAAGTAAGTGAATAATTTGTTGATAGTACAATTTTATTTTTATAAACAAAATTTATAAACAAGTAAACAATTTATGTATTTTTCTCACCAAAAAAATAATTTGCTGTCCAATATGTATCAAAGTATGTTCTCAAACTTACTAGCCTACAGAAAATTGTTAACACTTAAAATTTAGCTTTGTTGTAAATATTCAAAGTTAACAAATAGACCATTTTTATTCTTCATTTGCGGAAAAATTCTTTGTTTAATATTTATAGAAGTAGCTTCTCAAACATTATAAACTCCAGAAAATTGTTAAACCTTAAAATTTAGGTTTGTTATAGATAACTTAAGTTAAAAAATAGAAAATTTTCATTCTTTTTTCTTGAAAAAAATTCTTTTTTGTCTTATATGTATCAAAATAGTTCCAGACGCTATTTAGATAGATATGAGATACAGAATCTTTTTTTTTTTTTTTTGAGAAATGGATGCAAATTTTCTATTTGTTAACCTAAATTATTTATAACAAACGTAAATGTTAAGTGATGACAGTTTTCTGCAGTTTAGTAAGACTGCCGAACAATTTCGCCCCACTGTGCGCGTGGCCAAAATAAAACCTTCATGATTTCTGATTGATGACTTATTTTTAATAATTTTTTCAACAAAAACATATTTATATCTTTCTGAACAACTTTCCGGCTGTAAATTTTTTATCGCTTAAAATGCTCTCTACTCGCCATGAGCTTGAAAATATGAATGCATGATTTATTCAACGTCTCAGTTAAAAATCGATAACTTTTGTTTAAACAAGAATGTTTATATGTTATTTACGCTACGAGTCGTAGAACATCATGAACAATATTTTCTGTAGATTTCATTGAAAAATTCCAAGAATTGGCCGAATTATGGCAAGTTGAAGTCAAAAAAGACAAAAAAAATTTTCTTCAACAAATGGGATTTTCGGGCTTACTTTGAAAGCAGCATGAGAAACAACTTTTTGGTTCAAAGAAAAAAGGTGCGGAGTTAAGTTTCGTATAAAAGAATAAAATTTTAAAATTGAAATTCGAAACTTGTTTGAAGAATGTTCAGGGGCCAACGCCGTTCAGCGAGAAAAATTTATAGGCAGTTATAGAAACCAACCCCTCAATTATTGTTAATTTTGCAAGATCCCGTATTATACATGGGGTTGCATAGTTATAATGAGATGTGGAAAATAATTTCATGAGTTTGCAACCGAATTTTAAAACTTTTGCAATTTTCTTGATAGATATATACACAACATAAAATCCTTCACGACTTTTATTTATGAAGAAGTATTTCCCGTGCTAGTAAAATTTGCAGCACTTTTGCAAATTTTTCCTTCAAGCTATTCATAAAAACATTAATTTTTTAAAAATTTTTGGATAAAGTTCCGAATAGTACATACCTCTGAATAATTTGAAACTGCGTATATCCATGTATTTTGACTCGCTCATTACGAAAATAATAGTGAAAACACCCGTAAATTTGATTTTCATGGTGAAAACCGTGATAACCCCATAAAAATGTTTTTTTTTTGGTGTTTATCTTAGTAAATAATGAAAATTTACAAAAATGTTTCGAATGAAATTTGTAGATCTTTTGAAAATACATATTTTATGTGCCATACATTTTCACTCTACGATTAATAGTTTTTGAGAAAATGGACTTAAAGTCACAGAGGTGCCTTTCCCCCAAAACAGGTTGGAAAGGGGTAGGGAT
>JAUMHM010000079.1:1352390-1363562 GCA_032362435.1 Melikaiella ostensackeni | reverse complement strand
GATAACTAGTTACTTTTTTCGTGATGTAACGGTAACGATAACTAGTTCCTTTTAAAAAGTAACTTACCCATCACTGCCTCTTTATCAAAATTTTTTGGTCAGAAGCCAATTGCGTATTGACTCGGATATTTGAGAATCCCTCTCCATTTTCATGTCACGTGATTCCAATTTAAATGAGTCTTTTCGCGGCTCCAATTTTCAACAATATTTTTCTCTTAAACAATGCGACGAAAAAAAATTATAAAGTACTCTGAGTTTAGCTCAAAATTACCTATTAAGAAATTATTTTATCTAAAATTACGAAAGAGCCCTATTTTTCTAGAGTTGTTAGTTTCTTTTAAATAATGAAAGCCATTTCCCGGTTTCGAAGATTTTAAATTTAGTGAGGGCTCTTGATAGCTTTCTGTTTTGAGCTGACACCTCTTTTCCTTTCAGTCTGAGATTTTGTCGCGTGGTTGTTTCGTCTGTCCGTGAAATTTATGAGAAGTTGGAAGAACGCTGTCCATCGCGTGGGTTAGTCTAAATTGGTATCGGTGAATCAACTTTCAAATGAGAAGAGACGAGAGAGCGACGAAACTGTTGAGGTCTTGAGAAGAGATGCGTCGCGAAGAGACCCGCGTCTAGACTCACAAATCCCCGAAAGAGTCGGCTCAATGATCTACATATGGTCTACAAATTTCTCCTATCATCCCTTCCTGCTCGATGACAATGTTTCCTCGATTCACGGAAATATGTCTCCGCAAGCAAAAAAAAAACGGAAGTTTCCATAAATAATATATTCCACTTGGTTACGTCAATTTCAGATTAATCCCAGAATACCTGAGATCATTTTTATATGAAAGATAAAACGCCTCAAACTTTTCGCAATCTGCTCTCAATTTAGTACACTCATCTCTCGTTACTGTGCCGGCCTCGGGTCTGGTCGGCACAGTAATGAGCGTTATTTAAATCTAGTTTTAATCGGATTTAAACCGACGAGTGAGCACTCTTACGTCAGCACTCAGGACCGCATATATACAGTAGGGTCTCTCTCATCCCAGTCATAGGATTGTTGCATGTTAAAATATTTTTAAAAAATGTAACCCTCTTTCCACAGCAGCACTCAAAAATATATTGAACAGGCGTCTTTTCGAATTTCGCGCACAAATATGGACGCCCGCGCATGCGCATGGCGCAGAAAGTAAGCCAGGGGCGGAACTTTGGGTGACGAGTTGTTTCCAAATTTCCCACACGTATTATAAATAAAATTCAAAATTAGTGTTGATATTTCATTGACAATTTTGAGGTTAGGTTTTCCGCAATAAATACACACAGAAAAACCATAATCTGCTATAATTCACAGTGAACAATAATTTTGACTATTTCCTAACATAATCAAAAATCAAACACATCAACACTATCATAACATCAACAATATCAAATACAATTTTCAATTTTGATTGATATATTTTAGTGGGGATTTCAAAATCCTTTTTTTCTGATTTTTTTTCTAAAAACTGGCTCCAAATTTTTGTTTGTTGTAAATGGATTTTTTTATTGTTTGGTATTTCAAGCCAAAGGTCCCTTTAAATTATCAAACCCAATTTTTAATTTTAATTGCTACATTTTAGTAGGGATCTCAAAATCAAGTTTCTTTTTCTGAAAAATTCGACAGAAACTTGATCTAAATTTTTGTTTTTTATTAATAAATTTTTTTTATTGTTTGGTATTTCAGATTGAACGTCCCTCTGAATTATCAAACACAATTTTGGATTTCAATTGCTATATTTTAGTGGGGATCTCAACATCAATTTTTTCTGAAATCTTTGACGGAAACTTGTTCTAAATTTTTGTTTGTTGCTAATACATTTTTTTTTATTGTTTAGTATTTCAGATTAGCGTTCCCTTCAAATTATCAAATACAATTTTCAATTTTAATTGCTATATTTTAGGGGGGATCTCAAAATCAATTAATTTTTTTTTTTGAAAAATTTGACAGAAACTTGATCTAAATTTTTTTCATTGTATGTTATTCAAAGGTTAGAGGTCCCTTCAAATTATCAAAGACAATTTTCAATTTTAATCACTATATTTTATTGGGGATCTCAAAATAAATTTTTTTCTGAAAAATTTGACAGAAACTTAATCCTAATTTTTGTTTGTTAATAAATTTGTTTCATCCCCTCTAAAATATAGCAATTGAAATTAAAAATTATGTTTGATAATTTAGAGGGACCATTAACCTAAAACACCAAACAATAAACAAAATTTATTTACAAAAAAAAATGTAGATCAAGTTTCTGTCAAATTTTTCAAGAAAAAAAAATTAATTTTGAGATCCCCACTAAAATATAGCAATTAGAATTGAAAATTGTGTTTGATAATTCAAAGGAACCTTTAACCTCAAATATCAATTAATAAAAAAAAATTATTAACAACAAACAAAAATTTAGATCAAGTTTTTGGCAAATGTGTCAGAAAAAAATTGATTTTGAGATCCCACTAAAATACAGCAATTAAAATTAAAAATTGTGTTTGATATTGTTGATGTTATGGTAGTGTTGATGTGTTTGATATTTGATTATGTTAAGAAATATTCAAAATTATTGTTCACTGTAAATTATGGCAGATTATGGTTTTTTGTGTGTATTTATTGCATGAAACCTAACCTCAGAACTGTCAATGAAATATCAACACTATTTGTGAATTTTATTTACAAGTGGGGGTTACAATTTTTAATGCGGTACATTAGTTAACATTACGGTATCTCCACAATTACCCTTATCATTCTCCCCACACTTTCCTTATTTCAACCACTTCCCCAAATTTCCCATAACTTCCTATCACTTCCCCTCATTTCCACTAAATTGCCCTTTTCTATACGACGGACGGACACCCGACCGAAACCATAAGGGTTTCTGCCCGGGGCTACGAAACCCTGAAAAGTGAACAGTGTGACCTACTTAAATTAAGAAGTGACCAAAAGTGACTAATTTCTAACCCAAAAAGTGACCAAAATTGACTACAAGTGACTAATGTGCATTAATAATGTGACTTAATGTTATTTTTAATTCGAAAGAATTCGATGAAATTCATGAAAATTCTAGGTAAATTTGAACGAATCCAGGATAAATGTATAAGAATTTAGAACTAATTCAAAACGTATAAAAACAACCGTACACCTAGAATATCAGTGACGTTAATGCAAAAAAATGTTTCTTTATAAATTTATCTTAAACACTTTAAGTGATCTCTGACCTGTAGCAAACCTGCAAATGAAATTCGATTGAATTGAGAGGAATTTACGGGAAATGAAAAGAGTTCAATGAAATTGATCAAAATTCATAGTGAATTTCTAAGAAATTCAAGTGAATTTGGAAGAATTTAAGGGAATTCCAGAGAATTCGAGGAAATTCATATAAATTCAAGAATAATTTGAAAGAATTCAGGGTCAATTTAGAATAATTCAAGTGAATGGAATGAATTTTTTTAAATTAAAAAAAAATCCATTGAATTCAAGTAAATCGATGTGAACAGAATTAGAGAGTTCAGAGGAATTTAAGAAAAAATTAGAAGAATTCGACACAATGCATAAAAATTCGAGGTGAATTTAAAAAAAAAATCAAGTAAACTTAAAACAATTCAAAAATAATAAAAAAATTAATTAAATCCATTAAATTTGGAGAGAATATAAACTGATTCAAGGGAATTCAAAAGATTTCAAAGAGTTGAGGATAAATTAATAAGAATTCTGGCTGAATTTCAAATGAATTGAAAACATCCGAAATATTCCAGTGAATTCAGTAAAATTACGAATTTAGAAGAATTCAGGGGAATTCCTCAACGGAATTCATTAAAATTCAAGTGACTGGAACAAATTTTTCAAAATTCAAAAAAATTAGTGAATTCAGAGGAATTACAGGAAAATGAGAAGAATTCAACGCAATTCATAAAAATTCGAGGTGAATTTAAAACAAATTCAAGTGAACTTAAAACAATTCAAAAATACTTATTAAAAAAATTAATTGAATCCATTAAATTTGGAAAGAATTGAAACAAATTCAAGGGAATTTAAAAGAATTCGAAGAGTTCAGGATAAATAATAAGAATTTTGGCTGAATTCCAAATGAATTGAAAATATGTGAAATATTCCATTGAATTCAGTAAAATTACGAATTTAGAAGAATTCAGGGGAATCCCAGATAACCCAACAAAATTCATAAAAATTCAAGTGAACTGATAACAATTCAAAACAATTAATTGGAATTCAGGCAGGATTCTTATTAATTTATCCGAAACTCTTCAAATTCTCTTGAATTAATTTAAAGAGTTCTAGATAAATTAATAAGAATCCTGTCTCAATTCCAAGTGAATTGAAAAAATCCAAAATATTCCATCGATTTCAGTCAAATTATAGCAAATTTACAAGAATTCAAGGGAATTCCAGAGAATTCAAGAATATTCACACGAACTCAAGATTAATTTAGAAGAATTCACGGTAAATCTACAATAATTCAAGTGAATGGACAAATTTTTGAAAATTAAAAAAAATTCCATTGAATTCAGATGAATGGAAGTGAATAGAATTGGTGAATTAAGAGGAATTACAGGAAAATGAGAAGATTTCGATGAAATTCATAAGAATTCAAGGAGAGTTTTTAAAAAATTCAAGCGATCTTAAAAAAATTCAAAACTATTAAAAAAATTAATTGAATTAATTAAATTTGAAGTGAGTTTTCAAAAATGCAAAGGAATCTAAAAGAATTCGAAGAGTTCAGGATAAATCAATAAGAATTCTGGCTGAATTCCAAATGAATTGAAAATATCCGAAATATTCAATTAATTTCAGTAGAATTAAAGCTTCTTTAGAAGAATTCAAGGGAACTCCAGAGGATTCGATGGAAATCATAAGAATTCTAGGTTAATTAAGCATAATTCAAGTAAGTAGAACAAATTTTCTGAAACTAAAAAAAAATCCATTACATTCATTAAATTTGAAGCGAATTTTCCAAAATTTAAGGGAATTAAAAATAATTTTAAAAAATTTACGATAAATTCATGAGATTTCTGGCTGAATTCCAAGTGAATTGAAAAGAAATTCAAAATATTCCATTGATTTCAGTGAACCTAGAGTATATTCAGAAGAGTTCAAGGGAACTCCTGAGAATTCGATGAAGCTCATAGGAATTCAAGATTACATCAGGAGAATTTACAGGAATTACAGAAAAATAAGGAGAATTGGATAAAATTGATGAAAATTCTAGGTGAATTTAAAAAAAATTCGAGTGAACTAAAAAAAATTTCAAACTATCTAAAAAAATTCATTGAATTCATTAAAATTGAAGAGAATTTAGAAGAGTTAAGCATAATTCGAAATAATTTAGGATAAATTTATAAAAACTCAGTGTGAATTCCAAATGAATTGAAAAAATACAAAAAATCCAAAATATTCCATTGATTTCAGTAAAATTAGAGTGAATTTAGAAAAATTCAAGCGAATTCAAGAGAATTTGATGAAATTCATACGAATTCAAGATAAACTTGAAATAATTCAAGTGAATGGAACAAAATTTTCAGAATCCAAAAAAATTCCATTGAATTTAGATAAAAATTTGAATTCAGATATGAGATAGGAAGCTGATAAAATTCATAAGAATTCAAGGTGAATTTAAAAGTCTTCAGGGTGAATTAAAAAAAAATGAAAATCCAAACATAATTTGATTTCAGTGGACTTCAAGGGAAATCCAAGGAAGGCGTCTACAAAAAAGGATTTCATAGCCTATTAATTCGTTAATAAAATCGCTCAAATCTCCCCCTCCCCCAATCCACAATACTTCCCCGCACGACTACCTCCTGCATTCCCCCCATCTTTTCATTCCCCTAGCCATCCTTTCTACCCCTCATTTCCCCTCACTACTCCTCAATTCCCGTCCCTTCTTATTTATCTTTACTTTCCCTCCCTCCTCCTCATTTCTCCTCAGTACCACTCATTAACTCTTACTTCCTTACACCGCTCCCCTCACTTCCCTTCCTTACATTTCCTCTTAATTTCCCTCATTTTTCCTCACTTTCTCTTCCAACGCTTTACTTCCCCCTATTTACCCTCTCCTTATTACCCCTCATTTACCCTCCCACATTGCCCCTTACATCCCCACCCTCACTTTCCTTCACTCTCCCTCACTTTCCCCCACGTCCCCTCACTTCCCTCCAATTCGCAATCTCTCCACCTTCGTTATTTCCTCTCACTTCCCCTCATTTCCCTTCACTCCCCCTCCCTCTCATATCCTCGTTTTCTCTCACTACCCCTTAATTCTCATCCCTTCTGCTCATTTACCTTCACTTTCCCTCCCTTCTTCTTATTTCCCCTCACTACCATTCATTGCCCCTTATTTACCCAAACTTCTCCCTACACTCGACCCCTCTTCTCTTCATTTTTCCTCGTTTTCTCTCCCCAACCCTCATTTTCCCCTATTTCTCCTCCCCTTATTACCCTTCATTCCCCTCTGCCATTGCTCCTTATATCCCCACCATCACTTTTCTTCACTCGCTCTCATTTCCTCTCACTTCCCCTCCTCATGTCCCCTCACTACCCCTTATTTCCCTTAATTTACTACCATTCATTACTCCTTACTTCCTCACACCACCACACTTCCCCTCCCTTCCTTTCATTTTTCCTCATTTTTTCTTCCCAACCTTTATTTACCCTTATTTCCTTCCCCCTTATTACCCCTCATTTCCCCTCTCGCATTACCCCTTATATCCTTAACTTCATTTCCGTTCACTCTCCCTCATTTTCCCCCCACTTCCTCGCCCTCATTTTCTGCCATGTCTCCTCAAATCCCCCCGAATTCGCCACCACACCACTTCTCCCATTTCCCCTCACTTCCCCACCTGCCCTCACCATAATTTCCGCTCAATACCCCTCAATTCACATCCCTTCTCATTTCCCTTCACTTTCCCTCCCTTCTCCTCATTTACCCCTACCTACCATTTATTACCCCTTACTTCCAATACCCCTCCCCACGCTTCCCTTTCCTTCTCTCCATTTCCCCTCATTTTCTCTTCCCAACGCTTATTTAAGCCTATTTCATCTCCCGTTATTATCCTTAATTCTGCCTCTCCCATTTCCTGTTATATCCCTAACTTTACTTCCTTTTACTCCCTCTCATTTTCTCTCATGTCCCCTCACTCCCCCTCCAATTCACCATTACTCCCCCTCCCTCATTCCCTCTAACTTCCAATCATTTCCCCTCACTTCCCCAATCTCTCCCACCATTTTTCCCTCACTTCTCCACTTCCTCCTCCCCTGATTTCTTCTCACGCCCCCCATTCCCATGCACTTCCCCCCTCCTCTCCTTATCATTTTCGCTTTATTATACGACGGACGGACACCCAACCGAAACTATAAGGGTTTACGCCCGGGGCTACGAAACCTTAAAAATTGACTAAAAAGAGATTTGGGGATAAAAAGTGACTAAAACTGACAGCGTGGCAGCCCTGTGTATCTCTCATTTGCAAACTTTAATCAGATTAGAATAAAACATATGATAGCGAAAGAGCGGGGAATCGCAACATTGTGTTTCACACGAGGCTGGTCACTTCCTTGTTCCTCATTGAAGTACATATTTTTGCGTCTGGTACCGAGAGGTGCCAACGAGTTTTGGAACACTGTCATTCTTCAGCTTCGGTCCTTTGCATGTGGACAATGCATTTATTCTTAGCCAAAAGCCTGAGAACCTGGCATCCGGTTTTAAAGCCAACGATTCGTAGCACTTGTTCGTCCCTCCACAGTCACACGTTCGTTAGTGTTCTTCAGTGGAAATAGGCATCGAATCATTAGGCAGGGAGACAAGTCGTCTGATGTAATTTCTGTTTCGAGTGTCCCTCAATTCATAATGTTCAGAGAAGAACCCGAAACAGAAAAGGAGAAAGGAAAAAAAGAAAAAAAGGAGGAAGCGTGCCAGATGAACTAGGCTTTTTACTTCCAGTGTCTTAAGCCTAGTTGGGCCTCAATTTATTGGTGGGATTGACTTACTGAATTCAAGAGTAAGATTCTATGGAGTACTTTATAGAGATTAATGATTTTTGAAATTTTAGTTTAAGAAGAGTACACAGCAAGTAAGGAGTAAGTAAGGAGAATACATAAGAGAGTTGAGAAGATTACTTATTTCACGAGAATTCCATAATACTACATATATTGAGCCTCTACATTACACATCAACATACCATTTCTCACTGTATCAGCAGCAAATTATTCAGGCATAACCTATACAAACTCCAATACGAATGAACAAGAAATTTTTTTTTTTCTATCAGGAAATCTTAATTATGCAATAAACAATTTCCACAATAGCCTTTTACTTCTATAAATTCAATTAGGTATGGTTATTGAAGTTTTCATTGACATGACAAAATCAAGGTCAGCTTTGGCAACTGAACGGAAGTTGGAAGCAATTTCACTTCATTTTTAGTGTATTTTAGTGTATTTTTAGTATTATCATGTTGGTGCCCCCGTTACATTCAAAATATTCAATGAGTTGGTTTCCCACCAAATTGGCGTCCTCATGCAACGTTGCCAAACTGCACGTCAATTTTCGTCAACATGTTGATTTACGTCACTTCAAAATTATTATATATTAATCGGGGGTGAGTTTTCAGTTTATTAATCTCTATGACTTTTAGAAACACCCTTCAACGCTTTCATAAGTTTTCTAATTAAGTATCTTAGATTTTCGAATAGAAATCTCCGATTTATATGATTCTGCTAGGTTAGGTCCAGAAGACACAATGTTTATTTAAAAGCTTATATTTTACACATAATGTGGTAAGAAATTCTTATATTTTGCAAAACGACGAGGAAATAATACAAGTTTAACATATTTCAAGGACATTAAAAAATTTTGGATCTTACTCATTGCATGTTCCTCCTTAATATGCACAGTGGGTTGAGAGACATCGAAAACTGGCAAAAATTCAAGATTTCCTCGAAATTGTATAAAAGTGGGTATAACAGGGTTTTTGAGGTCGCTCATGTCAATTTTGACGTCAAAAGTTACAAATTCAAAATAGCGGATCCAATATGGCGGCAAAAATTTCCAAATATTTACAGATTTGTCTAAAACTTGGTGAAAACGTGCTTTAACGTTTCACAAAACTGGCATGGATTCTAATATGTTCTGCTATACTAAAGGAAAACGGAATTTTAGAACTTTGATCAGAACCGAAATTTATAAGTACACGGAAAATGTAATAAAACTGAAAAGATAGATAATTTTCGCAAAACTAATTTACGAAAATGCGGTTTCATCAAAATTAAGACAAGACTGAAAAGGCGACGAATTCAACTGGAATTCACAACGGAAAGGAAAGAATCACTCGCGGCACTTTAGTAACAATATAGCACATAGTCGATAAAACACATGAACAAGATCAATACATAAAGTCATACACAAAAATATATAGCAAATAATAAATTCAGAAAAATAAAGTAGGAATCACTTTCAAGTTTTTGGATAATAGATACAAGAAAAACAAGTAGTTAGGTATATCCCACCGCTGTCACCATTTTTTCTATGTTACGTTACGAGTTTAATCGTATCGGCAAAAAGGGTGAGAAATCGTAATTCCTCGTTGTAATTTAAAAGAAATATTCAAGTCTCTCGAGTGGCTAAGAGACCAGGAGACGTGAGACTTTCCAAGTCTAAAGGGTTGGAACCCACCTGACTTTACTTTTTTCTATTATATAAAATAAAAATTGGAATAGTGGGTTAAGGAATTGGATAATTTATGTAGGAGTGAAGAGAGCAATAATAATCAGGTCAAATAATGAGTCATATTTAAAATGATTACTTACATACAATATTTATGTTGTTGTCAAAGAGAATTAGTGATAGTTTGGCACGGAGAAAGTTACTATTTCTGTATAATGAATAATTAAAAATCTGAGAGCGACTTGCGTTTCTTATCTAAAGTGAGTTTGACAGGAATTATTATCTTATTCGATAAGTCCGTTTTCAAACTCGAAGGGTCAGCGAATGTTGAAAGGTTGGACCTAGAAAACTACACTCAAGATTTGAAATATAGTCTGCTCCCAAAGTAGGAGAGAAGATTCAAGTTTGAACTTGGAAAAAAGACTGATTACTGGACTCGAGAAATTCGCAAAGGACCCTTGAGACATTCAAGGAACATCAACCCCACTCTTGCAAACTGGCCCAAGAGAAACAAGACAATTAGGTGGAGGTGGTAGGAAAAAGGGTAGGAGTAAGAAGGGAGACAAGATGTGACGAGTCGAGAAATTTTGCAGAGAGGGTTTTGGGGGAGGACCCAAAATTAAGATTTTATTGCTTTGTTTGCTTGTGAGAGTCGGGGGCAACTGCGAACGACTACCTTCCCAACCCGAGAGGATCTTGAAAGTTCGTTAATCCTTCGAGTTTGGGCTGGCTTGTTATGAAGTTTATTGCCATAGTTTCAAATCAAGCCTTGGCTGCAAAAGAAGTTCGTCTCAACGTTTACCGCCCTGAATATTTAAGGTAAAATAATCCTAAGTAATTTACTGATACTGCACTGTGAAAACTGTTTTGCTTGACCAACAAAATTTTTGTTGCCTCAACAAAATAATTTTGTTACTCTTCGTAAAACAAAACTGTTTTGTTGGACCAATGAGATTTTTTTGTCGAGTCTTTTTGTTGGTTCAACAAAACTGTTCTGTTGACAGAACAAAACTGGTTTGTTGGCTGAATCAGATTCTTTTGTTGGCCCAATAAAATGTTTTGTTGGCTCAATAGAATTCGTTGGCTAGCCTCACCAAATCCATATTATATTTCATTGAGAAATATAGATATTAAAACAGACGAAAACTCAAAATTATCTGAAAATAGAACTATAGGGCAGATTTCTAAGATATTATACCATAGTATCTTGGATATTTTTGATATAATACCGTAGTATCTTAGATATCTTCTATAGATCAACTTTCAGATATTAAGTTTTTGTCTGCTTTAATGAATATCTGTTTTCTCACTGTTGTTTGTCCTAATAAAGCTGTGTTGTTTTTTTTATTCACGTAATTCGGAAAGGGATTTGAATGTTGAATTGGATTTGAATATTTAATCAGACCAATTCGGTCGAATTTTCTTTGGCGGGCTTACAAGACGAAAAAACGAGACCATGTCTTTTCTGTAATCATCAGCGCAT
>JAUMHM010000079.1:1311765-1334299 GCA_032362435.1 Melikaiella ostensackeni | reverse complement strand
AATTGGTAACTAGTTACATTTTTTTCAGTAACAGTAACTATAAAAATCGTTACTTTTTTAGTTACTTTCGAAATGTAATTCACAAGTCTTTTTCACGACAATCAATTCTATTGCTTTTACAACTATTTTTTTATTTTCACTATTCAAATTGTGGCGACAGATAGCAAGGGTAAGTGTTCCAATTACTGTGGTGTCTTGGTTTAATATCACTTTAATTCAATTTTTCTCCTGTTTTATATTGAAATAATATGGTTCTTCTGTTTCATCCTAAAGAATAATGTATTTTGTGCATTAAAAAAAAATTGGCAAGTACGAGAACCTAACAGTACGTATTAAAAATGTAAAAAATTGAAAAAAGAACATATTGTACCTATTACTGCGGTTGAAAAAAGACCTTGTACGTATGACTGCGAACTGAGGTACCTATTACCGAGGACTTAAATTTTATTTATTCACGAGCATATAAATCATAAATGAACAATTTTAGGTTAAATATCTCTCAAATAAATAACTTTTTTATTTTAAAAAATGCACTTGTTGATAAGTCATTTTCTTCAAAGTATAATTTAACCACAAAAGGAATATAATTTCGAAAGTGAAATAAGCTAATTTAAATATCTGAAGTATATTTCATAAAAAAAATAATATTTCAAAAATAATATCTCAATAATATCTCTGCATACTTTCCGTAACAACGGGCTTTTATTGTTGATTCTGGTATCGAGTATTTTCGTGATACAGCTGCACAAGTTTCTCCTTGCATAACCTCTTTCACGACAAGCAGCAAATTTTCTTTCCCGTAAGAACATTTTTGTATAGATTTACTTTTACTTTTTGGCTTCCTCTTCGGTTCCTCCTTTTTTATTCTTATCGCTGTTGACATCGTTTAATAATAAATTAAATGAAAATAATGAACCTATCATTTCAAAGCGTCTGGCGTGAGTTCAATCAAAAACTTAAAGCGAAGGTGAGCTTCACATGTCGACAGAACCGCAGTAATAGGTACATGTGGCTTGAATTTCGTACCCCAGTAATGAGCGCCCCCGTAATAAATGTTTACCTAATACTGCTGTGGACTTAATTTTTTTAATAATAAGCCAATTTACATTTTTTTAAATGTTGATTCTATTCAAACAAGTGTTCTGCTTCAAAAAAAAAAATCATTTCTCCACTGCGTACAAGGTTATTATGCAATAAATCTAAAGTTGATTAAAGAACAGTACTCTGGTAACTGAAATAGAATCAAAATGGTGGATTTTTCACGTTTTATGAACGTTTTTTTTAAATACTTATTCAAAATATATTACTAATTTAGCAGTATTTTGGCTTTTATTATACAGTACATTAAATTATTATTAATTTATAGGAATTTTTTGGTGTCCCAAAAATTATTTGTACTCAGTTTATTCTGATTAGGCGAAAAAACGCAGTAATAGATACACCCGCAGTAATTGGGACACGCCTTTTCCTATAGAGATTTATAGCCCAATATAGAAAAATTGAAATTTTTCTCTCATCCTGGGAATCGAAATTTTCTAAAATCTATAAAAACACTTAGAAAGAAATAAAAAAATAATTTGAGTTAAATATTAATTTCTCTTTGGTTGATAATTAATTTTTTCAACCTGAAATTAAACTATTCCAGTAATTTTACTTATTATTTTAGTTGAAAATTCACCTTTATTGGTTAAAAATTTTATTATTATGTTCAAAATTGAACGATTTTGAAAGAAAATTATTTCATTCGATTAAAAACTCAACTGTTTTGTTGAAAATTAGTTTCTTGATTGAATTAAACTGTTTTTGATTTAAAATTGAAATTTTTTCTGGTTGAAATATATGAACTATTAAACTTTTAGTTGAGGATTCATCATTTATCGTTGAAAATTAATATTTTCCATTGAAAATTTAACTATGTCATTTTTGGTTGAAAATTAATCTTTTTTCAGTTGAAAATTCATATGTTTTGTTTAAAATTCGTCTGTTTTTGGTAAAAAATTAATCTTCTTAGTCGAAAATTTATCTCTTTGGTTTCAAATTAAACAATCTTGTTGAAAATTCGTCTTTTTTTTTAAATTTCATCTATTAGATTTTTCATTGAGAATTCATCTTTTTGGAAGAAAATGTTATTTGGTTGAAAATCAACTTTTTTCTTGAAAACTCGCCTTTTTGGCTTGAAATTTGAACAATATGGTTGATTTTAGTTCTCTCTTGAATGAAAATTCAACTATTTCGATGAAAATTATTTTCTTGATTGAATGTAACTGATTTTTATTTAAAACTAAAATGTTATTTGGTTGAAGTATCAATTAATACATTTTTCGTTGAGGATTAATCTTTTTCCGTTAAAAATTAATATTTTCAAATAAAAATTCAACTATTCCATTTTTGGTTGAAAATTGATCAATTTAAGTTGAAAATTCATTTATTTTGTTCAAAATTCATTTTTCTTGGCTGAAATTTGAAATATTACATTTTTCATTGAGAATTAAACTTATTTGGATAGAAATTTTATTATTTGGTTGAAAATCTACATTTCTGTTGAATATTCGCCTTTTTGGCTTGAAACTTCAATAATCTGGTTGATTTTTTTCTGTCTTGACTGCAAATTCAACTATTTTGTTTTTAAATTGTTTTTTGGTTGAAATATCAACGATTACAATTTTTGTTAAGAAGCCATCTTTTTTCGTTCAAAATTATGTTTTTCAACTGAAAAAAATTAATGTATTTTGTTGAAAATTCTTCTTTTTTGATAAAAAATCATCTTCTTGGGTGAAAATTCATCTCTTTGGTTTCAAACTTATCTGTTTTGTTAGAAATTCATCTTTTTCGGTTGAGTTCAACTGTATTTGATTCAGAATGAGAATCTTTTTGGTTTAAATTTCAACTATTACTCTTTTCATTGAGTATTCATCATTTTTTATTGAAAGTTGAATTACTTTGTTAAAAATGTTTCTTCTTGTGTTGAAGATTCGGATTCCACCTTAAACTGTAGGTCCCCTCAAAAGAACTACTTTGAACTACTTTGTTAAAAATGTTTCTTTCTGTGTTGAAGGTTCGTCATTATAGTAGAAAATTCATCTCTTTCGTTGAAAAATTAACTATATTGTTAAGATTTTTTTGGTTAAACATTCATTTTTTCAAATGAAAATTTAACCATTCCATTTTTGGTTAAAAATTTATATTGTTTAGTTAAAGTTTCAACTATTTGTTTGGATATTTCTCTTTTTTATTTGAAAATTCATGTATTTTGTTGAAAATTCAACGTCTTTCACAAAATTTTCTGTTGGTTTTAGAATATTGTAAGTCTTCTAGAAGTGGAATTCGTAACTATGTAAATCTAAAGAAACAGTTTTAGAAAGAAGTAGTTAATTTTCAGCGCCAAAGAGATTTATAGCCCAAAATATGAAAGCTGAAATTTTTCTTCCACACAGAAATTCAAAATTTTCTAAAACATTTTTTGTTTTGGAAATAGATATTATGTGAGTCACGATTAACCTACAACTTTCATTAAAAAGTGTAACAACTATCACTCGAAAGTTATGAATAAAGTTTTGTGACAATTAAATTTGGATATATATTTCTAAAATAAAAAAATAACTAAAAAAGTAACGATAGTTACTTTTTTTGGGAAATACAACTAAGAAAAAGTTACACCTTGAATCGGTAATGATAACGATAATTTGTTACTTTTTTCGTGATGTAGCGGTAACTATAACTAGTTCCTTTTAAAAAGTAACTTACCCATCACTGATTACATCAGTGAGAAAGATGAGAAAACAGAGGTTACAAATTTCAACTCTAGTTTTGATGTCTATAGTAATTCAGGAAATAGTTTCCCGTCTTTATTCGAGATTTTATTGATAATTATTTAGATATCCTGATCCGATATAAAAATCGGATAAACAAATTAAATGAGCCATATTTTCTCGCGAAACGATCGTTTTATTTTCTCTGGTATCTGGACATCTTAGGTTTGATGCTTCTCATAAAAAACTACACTCTGAGAAGCATAAAACTTAAGAGTTTTGGTATTTGCGAGGTTCTTTATAGGAACCATCGTCATTGCGAAGACGATGTTTCTTCACGTTCGCAAAAGCCGGTACTCTAGACTCTAGCCCATAAAGCTGTAACTCAAAGTGGCCCAGACACGTTCCTGGTGACGCAAATTGTATCGTTTCTGATTCGACGCGCCGGCTAGCAGTTTACGAGCATCTCAACGAGGAAAAGGAAACCTCGAGAGCCAATTCTAATCCTGATTTCGAATCAGGTGGTCATTATGACCATCTGAATTACAGGAATTAACTCTTCCAGGAAGTATAAAGCAATCAAATCTTTGGAATTCGGAATATTTTTAAATCATCCTGATTGCAGATTTAAATTTCCAGAAGCTGGGCTGGAGAACAAGATCCAAGATTCATATTGCCTTAGTGTATTGTCGAATTTATATTAATTGCAATAAAGATTCATTCTTTAAAAGTTACTATAATTTGGATGTTTCTAAAATACAACATTTCTAAGTCAATACAGTTCCAATTTCAAGATTTCAAATACAGTATCTTCCAGATTGGAATTTTTTTATCTACGGTCTATTTAAACTTTGACTCTTTTTAGATTGTTCCTTTATCATCCGAATGCTTTCAAATCTATGTCTTCAAATTCAGGAGGAACAGGCGCAACTTCTAGATCATAACAGTATCTGGAAAAAAGTAGTAAATACGTTCTTATAAAATACAAGAGAGAGTTGATAAGATTACTTTTCATGAGCATTTCATAATACTACATATATTGCGGTTCTAATCGCAAGATTATGTTAAATTTCTAAAAAACATTAAATTTCTCATTGTACCAAAAGCAAATTTGACAGACCTAACCTATACTAATTGTTTTATTGTAATTGTTGAAGCCAAGTAGAAATTGATATTGTGTTTTAGACAGAATAAAACAGTCATTTTGCAACACTTAAATATTATATACATTTATTTTTACTTTAAAATTTTCCAATTGAAGTTTCCTCACGGAGGTTCAAAAGGTATTTGTCGGTTTTGACGAGTCGATCGACATTTGGGGGTGATGAGACGTACAGGAGGTGTGTCGAAATTTTCTACAAAGTCGCTTATGATTGTTTGAGGTCAAAAGTGGAAGGATCGTCAATATCTATTGGTTAAAATTCGGAAAATCCCGAAGACAATGTGTAGGCTCTACTCAGGTTCGTCGAAGGGTCAAGCATTATAAAACAATTAAGGAGGATTTGGAGACCTAATTCTGAGAAATGACAAGTGCATCACGTTTAAGCAATAAATTTATCAAATACAGAGTTTTGAAATCCGTACAATTGACAAATATCTGTTTAATTGTAAACTTGAGAGATTTAAAAGCAGTCCATGGTTATTACTGAAATTTACAATTTTAGAGAATAATGAAAACTCGACTGAATTTGAAAACCCTTATTAAGGTTGGGATACAAAAGCGTAATAAATTTATCAAAATACAATAAACTCTTTTGAAATTACGAAATATGCTAGATAGACTAAGTATTCAATTTGTTAAGTTGAAAAATATTAAACCAATTGTTACGACGTAACACTAATTGCAATATGAATGAGAAAGAAAGACTTTTTCTCTACCAAGAAGTCATAATTATGCATTTCCACAATAGCTTTTCACTTTTTCAAGTTCAATTAAATATGGTTAATGAAGTTTTTTATTTAAACTACAAAATCATGGTTAAGTTTGGCAGCTGAAAGGAACTTCGAAGAAATTTGACTTCATTTTTAGTGTGTTATCGTGCTGATACCCCTTTTACAATTTAAAATATTCAATAAGTGGGTTTTCCATTAAATTGGCGTCCTCATGCAACGTTGACAAATTACACGTCAATTTTCGTTACAATGTTGAGTTACACCACTTCAAAATTGATTATCATATATTAACCGGTAGTGAGTTTTCAATTTATTTATTTTCATGATTTTTAAAAAGACCCTTCTACCCTTTCAAAAGTTTTCTGATTAAGTATATTGGATTTTCGAATAGAAACCTACGATTTACATATATGATTCTGCTAGATTAAGTCCATAAGATACACTGTTTATTTAAAAGCTTATATTTTATACACTAGGTCGTGGTAAAGTATTCTTATATTTTGCAAAATGACGCGTAATTAATACAAGTTTAACATATTTCAAGGTCATTAAAAAATCTTGGATTATATGAGGTCTGCGAAATACCTGTACACATTTACGTCATCGATTACTTCTTCACTGGATGAGAATCTCCTTCCACCAAGCCAGGTCTCCATGTTGGGGAACAGAAAGAAGTCGCACGGAGCCAAGTCTGAAGAATAGGGTGGATGAGGAATCAATTCGAACCCTTGTACCTGTCCCCAATTTAAGTCCTGAATAAATTTCAATCCTGTTATAGTTTTATCCTCCTCCAAGTACCCAATGAGGATAATTCCTTGGGAATCCCAAAATACTTTGGCCATCACCTTCCCAGCTGATAAAAGTCTTCGCCTTCTTTGGCACATTTTCACCAGGCAGTACTCACTGCTCTGACTGCTGCTTTGTCTCCGGTGTACAGTGGTGGATCAAGGTTTCGTCCAGAGTCAAAAATCGATACAAAAAGTCCTGCGGATTCCGATTAAACTTCACCAAACACTGCGCTGAAACGTCTTTTCGGTTGCAGACACCTTCTTCACTTCCAGTTTTTTCTTCAAGCCGTTATAAACTCGTTCAGTGGAGATGCCTACAGCTTTAGAAATCTCATTTATCTTGATTCGGCGATCTTTCATTACCATATGAATTTTTTCCACCATATCCAATGTGGTAACCTCAACTGGGCGTCCGGAGAGCGCTTCATCTTTAGTTATGGTTCGGCCACGTTTAAATTCGTTTATTCAAAAATAAATGGCTTTCAACGAAGGAGCAGGCTCCCCGTGAATTTCGTCTAGCTCCGTTTTTATCTGCGCAGCCGTCGGATTTTTTAAATAAAAATGTTTTATCACTGCACGGAACTCTTTCTCCATTTTTCCGAAAACTATTGGCACGCTCTCTTCAAACGTATGTCAAACGCAAGCTAAGTGTCGGTTTTGGCTGATGCTTTATAGAGATTAGTTTGAAGAGTGCAATTTCTTAACCATATACTACAAAGTTCATTTTGGCGCCATCTAGCGGGAAATTTACCTTACTTATTGAACGATCCTCGTACTCACTGCATATTCCTCCTTAAACTGCGCTTGAATTTGAAAGATACAAGTTGCTAATCTTCTCTGCTAAATTAAAATCAAATCTTATAAAATCATCTTGAATTGGAGACTTAATAGAAATTTAATATACTTTAGGATCGGTAAAAAATATTCGATTTTGCACTCCTAGAAATGTATTCTAACATTGTCTTTAAAAAAATTAATCTTCAAAATTCTTTTTCAGTTCCATTTTACGACTAGCTCCCTGATCTTAATAACTTTTACGATTTGTTAATTCCTCCTTTTGTTTACGATTCAGTTTTTGTTTTCGTTTTAAATTGAGAAACTCAATGCAAGAACGGCGAGATAACAAGCTTGCTCAGCACATTAAATGACTCAATTATTGAACATATAAAAATATCGTATAAACAATAACACCATTTTTGTATGACGTTCCTCAATAAAAAAAAATATTATTACGATTTGTCATTACTCACTCGATTCCAATATTCTCGTCAAATTCTCCAAATATTCTAGAATTTTAGATACCAATTTAATTGAAGCTTCCATCTGAAAAATTAAAATCAAGTTAGAAATTCAGCCCAAGAATCCAAAAAAATAAAAATATTAAACCAGAGATCAGAACGAAAACTTCGATTCATTTCGATACTGAGAGAAAAATATGACTTCTTTACCAAACTTTGATTTGCTATCTCTAGATTTGGACGAAGTCAGATAATCTCAGAAACAAAGAACTAATTGGAAAATATATTTGATTTGATTCACTCGCTCACTGATTTTCATTTTTTTAATTTTGTGTGAAGTATGGGAGCATAACCTCGAAAATTTCGTTCCGATTCGAAAATATTGCAAGAATGAAAAAACTGCTGTTCAATCAGAATTTCTACATTTACGATGTCTGAATCGGAGTCAGCTGATTAAAATCATTTCAATGTTGAGGTCCGATTCAAACCCGTCATTTAGATTCAAAAGACGATTGTCTAATCCGCTTTCTTAAAAGAAACCGATTCACTGAAGAAATTGTTCAATCGTTTCTTTTTACCAGGGTACCCGAAATTACATTAATAATTGGATCAAAATTATTTTGCTTAGCTGGCCGTAACGAAACTGAATGAAAGTTTCATTCGGATCCCTGTTTTAAACTCTTTTAAATTAAAAACGAAAAAGAAAGTCGAATTTTTCACCTTTAACATACAAGCTATTTTTTGATCACACCGATGATTAGTTCGTGTCTTTCGCTAGGGCGAGTACAGAAATATGTACATCTATCTGTGTGTATAGGTTTCAGAATCAGTGGGCTGCGCTCATGATAGGAAAGGCGTAGACTGCGTGCCGCCACTCTGCCAGTTACAACCGCTTTGAATCAACAGGCCGAGTAAATTTGCCTCGAGGATTATACATTTTCGTCTCACGCAGCCTATTTGCTTTTCCATTTCCACAAAGCTGGAAAAAATGCTCACCATAGCTGAAAATTAGAATGAAAAAATCATTAGTTTATTCAAATCTGAAAAGTTTAATTAAAAATTAAAATGAGTGATTGTATTATAAAATAGTATGAATTAGGGTGACAATAGAAAAATAGACTAATATAGAACGAAAGCTTAAAATTGAAACGATTAAAAAATTAACAATAAAAGTACCATAACACGGGGCTAAGCAGGATGGGGGTAAGATGGGACACCTGCTTTTCATTCAAAGAAAGCAATAGCAGGTCATGAAATGCGAAGATTTTGTGTGCCCCACTTTACCCTACAAGGTCTCCAACCGTTTTTTAACCAAAAAATGCAATATAATTCACGAAATTCAAAACTTCGTGTGTCCCGCTTTCCCCATTTTTTGTCTCGATTAGCTCCGTTTTACGTTGATGTTAAAAATAACACTTTTAATAACAAAGATTTCAAAACTCAACAATTTTAATCTCTAAACTTTATGATTTCAAGTATAATAGAAAGCACAATTTCAAGAAGAATTTTCAAAAAGCTCCAAATGAAAAAAATTCGGAGTTGAAAATGCAAATTCCAAAATGAAAGACACTTCCGGTTTCAAAACGTCAAAACTTAGACTAATTCATTTTAAAACAATCATTATGAATAGATTCTAAATTTAAATACGTTCAAAGTTAACAATGACAGTTTGAAATGATATTGTAAAATAAAATCCAAGTGACTGCAGTTATTTGTTCATTCTTAGATTTCGAATTTACAATATATAATTCTGAATGCTACAATTAGAACCTGACATCGGAAGAAAAGTCACTTTCAAAAATCGTAATTTGGGGCGAATAGATTTACAAATTAAAAGCATTGAGAGTTCAATCAATAGGATCCGAAACTTTATGAAGTTTAAAGTTTACATTAAAAAGCCATCACAAATTGAGAGCTAAAAGATTTTTTTTTCGAATACTTATAAGACACTCGAGTATTGACGTCAGTGCTCATCATTTATCCAGTTGATACTAGACCGATGTGATTGAATGATCAAAATGATTATAGGGCATGAGTCATCGAATTATCCGTTTTCATTCACATGACATTTCCCAGTAATGCTAATTGAGCTGAGAACACCTTTTAATTTTTCATTACATCTTTAAATATTTCTTCTCCAACTGCTTTTAAACTTAAAATAGCTATGAAGACATTATAGCCTCTGATATATTTCAAGTCGCAATTAAAAGATAAGAAACTCTTAAGTCGTAGTTCAAAATTATGATTATCAGTGGAAAGAAATTGCAATAATTATTTGATTGACGCTCCTCAGTATTGCGCATAAATCCGTTAATCCGATAAAAAAAAAAATGATTTCTCCCCTACCAGAATTCTCGTGCGTAAGCGACTTTTAATACTGAAAAATCAGCAGTCAATCATAATCGTTCAAGTTTTCGCTTTTTTATTGGAACAAATAAAAAAAAATTGAAGAAAACATTTGCCAGATCGAGTACTTATTCACAACTGGCTCAAGGGGGAAGTCCCGATAAGATATTCCGGATTCTTATTGGAGGGAACAAATGAACCTTATCGCCACCTAATAAGAGCATCAATTTATTTCATTCGGAATGTCAACGATGCCACTCAAGCGAAACACAAGCGTAAATGAAATCCCTCGATATCATACATAAATTTTATGAGGCAACGAGAAGGTCTTCAGATTAGATTCTTCCCTTCGAGGAACTTCATTTACGAAGAGATTTGATTGATGAATTCCGAGAATTGATCATCTTTCTTGGTTTTCATATATTTTATAGTTGAAGAGGGAATTTTTTCGGCTTGTAGAAAACTTTAGGGATGGTTTCAAACCTGAGTAATTCAAAATTTAAATAGTTTAGATTCAACGTCTAAAAATGGACGATTTTAAATCCGGCGACTTTCAAAATGTAAAGATATTTGAGAAGACATTTCAGGCTGAAGAATGTGTTCTAGTTTCAAACATTTTTAATGGAAACCCTTAAAAATTGAAATATAAAATTTTTGGGAATTAGAAAAATTTCGATCATTATGATTTCAAAGATTAAAAATTTTCAATTTAAACCACTCAAGATTATGAAATGCTAAACTTATAATCAAAGTTTTAAGTTCGAAGGCCGCTGAAAAGACTTGAGTAACTCTCGCACTGCGTTTGAATCTTTTTAGTGGCCATCGAATTGTCCAATTTCAAAAGCAATCTGAGGAATTAAACAAATTTCAATTATTATGTTTTTAAAGTCTCTAAGGTGAATGCCAACAATACAAAATTTTCAATTTAAACCATTCAAACTAAAGTTATAAAATTCGATGGCCTCTAAAAAGACGTGAGTAACTCTCGCAGTGTTTTAAAAACGCGCTGCGGGAGTTATTCGAATCTTTTTAGCGACCGTCGAATTGTCCAATTTCAAAATTAAAGTTGATAAAATTGAACGATTCAAAATTGTAACGAAGCGTTTACAATTGCACAATTTAGTACATTGATTGCAAAAATTACATCTTCCCCTTGAATTGAGCCAAATCTCATGTCTTTCAAATCCGTAAAAAGCTGATTTGTAAGGCAAAATTAAAACTTAATTTGCACTGAACTGTTGCAAAAGAAAGGAAATACTACGTCGATTTCTATGAGCATGAGAATGTAAAAGCCTTGCGGCGGAAGTTCGAGGAAAGAGGAATCTGTTGTAAAAGCGTGACAGGGTGCGTAGAACTTTGCTGAGTGTTGCGATAGAATAATTAAAATGTGGCGTGATTTGTGAATGAAAAATATTCTATATATCTTCCACGTATCGATCCTGGTCGGCGGAGCAGGACATTGACCCATTCACGTTGATTTATACAACGCACTTGGTGAATACACGTTCTCTAAGACTGTGTAAGATAAATCACTGTGCGTGGAATATGCGCCTGAGTTTCTGCCAACTTCCGATAAGCCACCAATGTGCGTCAATTGACCGCTGACAAAGAACATCATGAGCTTTGATCTCTGCAAATGTTGCTTTTAATTTACAATAAAATGGTGGTTTTTCTACTCGTCCAGTTATTCTTTTATTCTCCACCGACGCACATGCAACGGGAAAAGAAGAATTAAATTAGAGATATGCAGCTCCTGAAAGAAAATATACATTAAGAATTTGATTTTTAATCAGACATTGTGGAATTAGGTAAGACTCACCTCTGTGTAAATTAAAAAGTTTCTCATCCGAAATGTTGCTAGAGTTCTGGGAATAAAAAAAAGAATCCTCTCGAGAGGTACATAACTTTTGCAATCGGCGTACGTAAGTTATTGAAATCACCTTACAAAAAAATGCAATCACTATGTTTAATTATAATTTAATATAATCTAAATTTTCAACTTAATTACAAAAATTCCACGTTTCAAATTTAAATATTTTAGTTTAGAATACCTATTTCTATTTGAAATTATTGATATCATGATTCTAATTAAAATCTCTTCAATTCCGAGCAATTTTCACTTAATATTGCTAATTTTATATAAAATCACTAATATAAAATTGTTCAATTTCGACCACTTTGAAATTTTAAATCCTTAAATGTAAAATTGTACAATTTGTTTGTTAGCGTTATTATAACCGAAAATTAAGCAATTAACTTTAAAAGCTTGTATTTGAAAGTGTCCAAATATTATGATTTTAAATTTTAATTTCAAATGTTCAATTTTGAATGCTTGATATTCGTAATTGTTCAATTTTGAAAGTTTTTAAGGTGTAATTTTTGAATTTGGTGAGTTTCAAATTTCGAATGTTGCAAGCATTCAATTAGAAATATGTATTGTTCAATTTTGAAAATTTTCATCTTTCAATTTTTCGAATTTAAAAGATTCCAAAAAACTTAACTTGCAAGTATTTAATACTATACACTTTCAATTTGAAATCGAATTTATTAATTGTTCAATTCGCTAATTTTGAACTTCAAATGTTTTTAATTTAAAATTGTTTACTATGCATTGTGAATCTCAACCATCTCCAACATAAAAGTTGTTGGATTCAATGTTTATTTACAGAAACCATTTTTCTGATGATATATGAATAGTTCAAAGGCAGATTTAAGATCTTGGAGACTTAAATATAAAAAAATCCAATAAAATTTTTTCTAATATTTTTTAGTTTGATGACTAGGATTACGTCCAAAAGGAAATTAAACGAAAATGTTGTGAAATACATTTTTAATATAACAACTTGTCATCCTACAGTTTTTTTTGTTAAATAAATACATATTTTTTGTAAATTAGAATTGAATTTGAATAATTTTCAAAAGGGCTCAATACTTGTTTTACATATTTAAAACGTTTAAAAACTATCAAATAGTGATAAACAACAAATAAAAGTCGAGTGAAAAAACGCTTTAATAACTTTAAGGACAAAAAAGCATTTTCTGCTATATAGAAACCTCTATAAAACGCACCGTCTTCAATTTAACCAATTCTTTCATAACACTTTTTTACTTCGTATGTAATGTGGAATGTTGTATCCTAAACAATAATTTGAAATATGTAAAACAATGAATTGAATTCTACTTAATTCAAAAAGGGCTCGATACTTTTTATTCTTTAAATATTTAAAACGTTTAAAAACTATCCTAAAGCAATTAACGATAAAAAAAAGTCAAGTGCAAAAACGCTTAAATAACCTTAATGACAAAAAATCGTTTACTACTATATAAAAACCTCCATAAAATGCACAGTTTTTAATTTATCCAGTTATTTTATAATACTTTTTTATTCAGTTTTCAATGTAAAATAACACTTCATAAACAGCAATTTAAAATATGTTAAGGAATTTTTTTCTCAAATTTCAATTTTACTTATTTCAAAAAGGGCTCGATACTTTATTTTGTTTTTTAGTATAAAATACTTGAAAATCATCAGAAAAAAGTATTCCGTAAAGAAAAATCGAGTGCAAGAACTTTCAGGTTCAAAATGCTTGAGTCTCACGTATAATCGTAAACTGTACACCAAAATTCGAAGTTATGAACCACTCTCCCTCTAAATATAAAAACATGTCAAAAGGGAAAAGAAAATACAGATTTTAGATGAAAATGAGACAAGAGCACATAACTGTCATTTCCTTAAATTAGATTAAGATTAATAAATTTCGTGGTGCAATTTTTAATTTTCTCATCATAATGTACAACTTCATAAGATACGATGTATCCTCATCATGTGTTGCTCAGGAGAAGATCAAATTATGACTTGGCTTCATTTTCATCTCAACTCTTCACTTATTTTATCGATTGTGATATACACGTATATTTTAAATGGCATAAAGATGTATACAATTCTATAAACATTCGGTAATACCTTATTTGTATAATTCATCCAATGTGATGCACACATGTTTTATGGTGTCTAAATTACCATTAACAACTTTGTTCTTCGTAATAAAGCCGAAGAGCGAATTACTCGCTGCGAACAATATTTTATAATTAAGAGATTTTTGTTTCAATCCTTGAGAAAAGAGTCATCTCATCTTGTCAATAATTTAATCTAATTATTTATTGTTGCAAAAAAATGTTAAAATTCAAGATTCAGTAACTCTTTAAAAACTTATTTACGAACACCTATTAAAATATACACGGGTTTTGTATGCACTTAGTGAACTAAAATATTATCTCTAGGTGATTTTATTCATTCTCTTCTTTGTGACTCTTTTTTATAATATGCATAAAATCCGTTTTCGTCATGGTAATAATATGTAATTCGAAAAATAATTTAAGAATAGATTAGAATTAATAAAGTCTGGTACAATTAAAGTATAAAGATGGATATTCTTGTAGGATATGTCAAATCGTAGAAAATTCGAAATAGATAAAATATTCACGAGCGACTTTTTTCATAGAAATAATTTATAATGAAAGACCTAGAAATTTTAGGCAAGTTTGATGGCATAGTAAGATTAGTGTTGCAACAGTTTTTAAGTGATTAAAAAAATTTCGTGATTTTAATTCAATTGTAAGTATAATCTGCCGAGCATAGAACCTAACTCATGACTAATTGTAAGTTATTTATTTTAAACCAAAGTTGCAATTAAAATTAAATTTACTGCAATGAACACAATTCACAATAAAAACTATTCTTAAAAAATCTAGAAAGCTGGAAATAATTAAAAAATGCAAAAAAATAAATAAAATGCAAAGGAGTTTTTAAATATTAATTGAAGTTCAAAATAAGCTCAAAATTAAAATTCGATTTTTAATTGATAGGCACTAATAATTATGAATGGAAGCGTTCCTAAAAAAATTGGAAGGAAAGTTGAAATATTTATGCTGAGAGGCAGTGAAATTTTATTAAAAAGAAAGTTTTTCACACAATTACCAAAATAGTTTATATTAATTTTGGAACTATTGGATTTTCTAGATCTAAGATATTATATTAATTGTCTCTGCTAATAATAAAATTGATTATAAAGAATTATTCGTTAGGGTTAGATAATACACAAGATCTTGGAAATAAAGCCAGCTTTCGTTTACCGATAAAAATCACAATAGATACATGTACTATAAAAATAGTTTAATGTTTAATGCATCACGAAGTTCAATCAATACTGGGAATGTCTAATTATAAAATAGGAAGACCATGAAGTCAGTTTTATGTATTTGAACAGAAAAGTTAAAAGTAAAAGTTTTGAATTTGAATATCACATTTCGAAAATTCATCAAAAAAATAATAAAAAAATTATTCTTTCTGTTAAAAAATTTGCAATTCCAGAACTAAATTAATTTCCAAATGCAAATTAAAACTTTTTACCGAAAAATTTGAAATTATTCTTCCGGTGCTTTTTCTTTCGTTATAATTAAGAACAGTTAACATTTGATAATTCAACTTTTGTCAGTATGCAGTGTACACATACGTAGAATTCAATGGCTTCGTCTAAAAGTTTTATTTACAAATATATACCTAAAATTTGGCAACAAGTTATGCATTCACAATCGGCTGTATATAGTCAACAAATTAACGGCACTATTAAACAATTAATTGTATGTATATACATTTAAAAATGTCGATCTCAGTAAATGTTTACAACATTCAGCACAAAACAAGATTAAAACATCTGCAATTTTTAAAACTAAATGCCATGGGTGCACCTTTTTAATTATGAATATCTATTATTTAAAGATGCGAAATATTTTCTACCGCGAACTCAAATGATTCCTTTTTTCAATACCTCCGAATAAAATTGGACTCAGGAACTTAAAAGTAAAGAGAAAGAAAAATGGCATTTCCTCAGTGAACGACTGAGACAATTTTCCATAAAGAGTTACTGAAATATAAAATAATGGTTTGTATTATCAGAACTCTTTTTTTCTCGTAAGGCTCAACTCTCGTGTATCTTAAAAAAATGACTTTTGCCTGATTTTTCAATCTTTCTCCACCCGGAAATAGTAGAACCGTAATTATAAATTAAGTATATAAAAAATAGATGGCTTCAAATATTCTCCATCGTTCGTTGAATTGTATAAGTATGAAGCACAAAAGCTATCGCAGAATTTCGCGAATGCAATTAATTCGAAAGCCACTTTGTGCTTTACAAATTCATTAAGGCCTTAGGACCACGGTATTAGAAATACTAAAATAACATTGATTAAAAGGCCTCAGTCCAAAAAGAACTGCAGAACTCGAATACCATTCTTATATAACAGTTTTCAAAGTCACTCTTAGACATTTTTTAAGCCTTCATTTTTCGATGTTGTACTTTTTGTAAAAGGTATTTTCCTTTCGATTCGATAAGCATTTGATTGAAATCTACAATAATCGAGGTTGCGTCAAAGCAATTTCAATTACATTCGAACATTTTCGATGAATGTGTGATTATGCTTTTTTTCAATATCATGTTCTATTCAGGTACGGATTAAAATGGTGGGAAACTTATGATTTACCTTTTTCCTTTTACGGACGATAGCTCCATGTTCTTTTTCAGCCAGAAGCCGCAGACTCGTACTATTTTCGCCTCTCATATGGGCGCATTCTAGTCTTTAGAACGCGAATCTAATAAAAATTCGAAGATCCTGCGGGGCCAGCTCATCGAGAATCATTCGGGCGGGTCCGAGTTATTATAGTCGTTTCTGCGTTGAAGTCGCTCGGGATGTGAGCAAGCCAATTGGCTAAAATCACGAACAACGTCGTTGAAAGTTTCGTCTCCAGAGACACCGATTTCTGAATCCTTCATTTCTTCGTTCAGTAATCCGAGTCGTAATCTGTAAAAAAAGATACTGCTTTTAGTTTAAAGTCACTAATGACTACAGCGCGATTTACAGAATCTGTTGTCAAATTTGTATGCACGAAAGAAAACGAAAGAATAAAAATTATATTTATAAATGAACATTTTGAAAATATTAAAAAACCGGAGATTTTCCAGTTCTTCAACTTAAAATATGTGAATGCTTTTCTTTCTTCTTTAGATTAAATGTCAGTTTCTAAACATGTACAATTTTTTAGACTCACAAAGTGACGATATCTGCATTGGCTTCTTTCACTGCGATTGAAAGTGGTTTTACGCCAAATTCATCGTGAATGTGCTGGTCTGCATGATGTTTTAACAATAAACATACTTGAGCTGTGTGACCTATAAATGAAAAGGCAAATTAGTGCAAATAAAGGATTGTAAATTATAGAGCTTTAAACATTTTAAATTATATTTCTTCATTTGCATATTTACCTAGTTCTGTAGCTAAGTACAATGGTGTTTTCCCATCAGCATCCTGGCAATTAATTCGGGCACCGTTTAAGAGCAGATACTCACAGGACATTACGGAACCCTGAAAGTTGAAGAAATTTACAGATTATATTCTCATAAATTTAATTCAGGGCTTCAGAAATCAAAAAGAGTGTCAATAGTGGCATAAATTGTGAAAAATAGTAGCAAAGTGGTGACATGATTTTTTTTTTTTTAAAGAATAAACTTTTAATAAAAATCACCCAGGCTTTGGATCAATTAGAATGTTTAAAAAAAATCGCATAAGTAACATAAGTCGCATGAAATTTCGAAAAATTTCTTTCATTAGAAATACAGAGTAATGATAATTTGTAAAAAAAAATTTTTTTTGTTTTTTCAACGAAGAAAATTACTTCAGACGCTATATGTACGTATAGAAAAATACATAAAATAATAAACAATATGTAGTACCTTGAATTTCCTTCTTTCTACCATAAAATTCTATGGATTTTCAAATTACATTTACACACATGAAACTAATTGTTAAGCCCATTCATTTTTTTTAAGTTATAACGCATACTAAAATTGAACAAAACAATATTGTGAAGAAATTCCATAATATTATATTCGTACTTCTGCATTCTATCCAGATATTTTGAATTTCTAAAAAATTTTATTGAATAAACTCTAAAATTAATTTACAGAAGTGCTATTTTGATATTTTGTAACGATTTGATGAAATTTAGTATGAAAGGCAATTTAAAAAAATTGTAAACCTCACGTTGACAATTCCATTCTAAAAAAATTAGAGACTTTTAGAGGAAGAGAAAATATCCACAAAAAATGAAACTAATTGAAATCTGATTTGCTATATTTGCGAAGTCAAGGAAAATCTTTAAAAATTTATTCCTTCTTCTCTAATTCCAATAAAATTATTCAGTTTTCTTTGAGCCAGATAAATTTAATTTTGAAGGTTTTTTAAATCCCAGGAATTTCTACATATATAGTATTTAGAAATAAATTGATCCACGACTAAAATATTTCCTTCTGAAATTTTAAACTCATCAACTTGCATTATTTTCAACTTAGACAAGTTTATAGTTCAAATACATTTTGAACTTAAGTAGCCTGAATTAAACATTTTTGATAATTTGAAGTTTTTCTTTTTAAATTGGGAATAATTTTTAAATTCTAGTTTTTGTTGTAAATTAAACTTCTTGCAAATTCGAAAAATTTCAATATTCTGTTCCGTATATTTCAACTTTATTCTTTTCCAACTCGAATCTTTTCTTTTTGAATTCTTATTAATTATTAGGAAGGCTTCCTAATGTGAACTATTTTCAAAACAGGAAAATTTGAAATTTTTTACAATAATATAAGATGAATGCTTTTATTTAGCATTGTTTATTCTTGAAGCAAGCCATTCACATTCAAATATTGTTAAATTTGAAACTTATTTATTTTAAAATTGTTGAGTCCTAAGTTTTTGATTTTGAATGTATCCAATTTGATATTTTGTAAATACACTTGAATGTGAATAAATCAAATTTTTTATTTTGAAACTCTTTCAATTTAAAATATAATTCATTTTTGAACGACATTCAATTAACAATCAGGGTGTCTACTCAAATTCTGAAAAAAAATTCCTTGCCAACTCCAGGTGTTTCCAGGTATCTCTAGAATTTTTCAGGTATAGTTTTTCTTAATACGGAGCTATTCAAGCATCAAGTATCACATTTTTTTAAAGCAATCCCGAACCTTACAACCCTTCAAAGTATTAAATAATACTTGAATAGCCCCTTTAATAATCCATCGGTGAATGGATAAATTTTAATTAACTAAATTTATTAGTAAATCGGAAAATTAAAAAAAATAAGAACACAACAATTACGCGAGTTAATTATAAATATTTTTTTTATTCAGTCCTTATAAATATCGAACTGTGTTTTCCTGAGATTAGCCAAAAAGATAAAAAGAAGTTTGATCAAAATAAGTATAAATCCAGTACTATACATTTAGTTTAACAAATTTTATCACGCTCGAAAAAATTCCCTGACTTTTCCCTGACCCACAAAATTCCCAGACATTTCCAGGTTTTCCAGGTGAGTAGACATCCTGACTGTATATCGACAATTAAGACTTTCATTTGGAAATTATACTTTGAAACAGTACGACTAAAAGATAAATATGTTCACTTCTTAATAATCAAATTTGTAATTATTCGATTTCGATCATTTTGGACTTTAAAATTTTCAATCAATAAGTGTTGCAAATTAAAATGATAAGTTTTGAAAGATTTTTCTTCAAAAAATCGAAAATGTCGTACAATCCGAAACTTAGGAAATAAATGAATGAATTATAAATATTTTACATTAATTTTTCTATATTTGTGCCTCTTTGGGTCTATTTCTCGGTATATATCTATGTACTTGAGATAGTAGACATGTCATTTTAGCCTACCAGCGAAAAAGTTCGAAAATATTTTTGAAAGGAAAGTGAAGAAATAGTGGCATTAGCGGACAGTTACGAGAAAATAGTGGCATTTTTTCAAAATAGTGGTATCGCTAAAATAAAGTGTCAAATAGTGTATTCTAAGACGAAATTTTGATAAATTACTCACACTTATTATTGCTTGGTGAATTGCATTGCGTCCTCTGTCGTTAATATTCGCCCACAATTTGTCTGCACCAGCAGCCAAAGCGGCGCACATAACTGGAAGATTATGCGCAGCAGCAGCCTTATAAAGTAACATTTCCGGGTGTAAATTTTGAATGTCTTCTTCATCAGCAAACTCCTCTTCTTCGCCAGCCGTAGAATCCTGATCCGAACTCAATTCTAAACTCCCCTCTATCATCGGTTTGGGTAAATCACAGCCAAACATGAGAATATCTGACTCCTTCACCTTCTCTTTAAACTTCTCAGTTCCAATATCTTTGTTCTCTGATCGATCGCAAACATCATTCGTAATTCCTGCCAGCGAAAAATCGTCGCTTTTCAAAGAGGAATTGCACTCTGAACTACTTGCAGTGCTAGACGCTTTATAATTTTCCTGAGAGTTCCCAGTTTCAGTTAGCGATAATTCTGCATTTTCCAGATCAGTGTCGATAGATTTTAGCTGCGAGGATCGAGTAAGAATTTTGTTATAGAGGGTAGATTCGTTTTTGAGTTCTGCGTGTGTGCTGTCCTCTGAACTGAGGGAATCCCTTTCGACTTTCTTAGTTTTCTCAATGGAACACAAACTCCCGGTTGAATTTGTTCCGTCAAAACTTCCAGATCTGGCTTCTTTTACAGAAGTTAAAGTGGACATTTTGTTCGGACCAGTTGCGTCTGCTTTGTCGCGACTTCGAGGCCTTCTTCGAAGCTTTCGGACGCTCCATTTGCGGAAGTGCATCGATTCTCTGCTCGCATGTTGTTCTGTTATCACACTGGTTAAAGGTTTCACGAATTTTCGGTCAACGTACTTTGCTTTTATCCAAGCTTCGCGAATGTTTCTGTGAATAAAGAGAAATTAGAGATCTTTCAAAATGATGGCTTTTTCTTTTACACAATTCGTGAAAAAATGTTAATTAGCGCATAAAACATACCCGTTACATTTTGCGGTTGCTCTCGTGATATCGGGAGGAATTGGTAACGCTTCGTAGACGTTATTGACAACCGTGTTTCCCAGCTCGGCCATAACTTTAAGTATTTCTGGCTCCCAATCGTCGAGGGTCAAGGATCTAACTTTGCTGTAATGAACTCCGAGACTCCTGTGAACACCCGAACAGGCTGAAATGAAAATGAATGTGCATTAAATATAGAAAACTGAGAAATTGGTGATATATAAAAAAGAAAACTTTTTTTTTTGTTGAAAATTTTAAAAATTATTCTCACCAATACAGAGAGTGATTCCAAGATTGATGCTTGCCCATCTTGGATTATCACCCCCGCAATCACAGCAAAGATCGTTTCCTGGTATTTTCAGCAACTGTTCCCAAACTCTAAAGACAAAACGTTATGTACAAATATTATTCGAATTAGATAATAGATAAATCTCATTAAATGAAGTAATTAAAGCGAGTAAGTAATTAATGGATTAATGCATACCTAGTTTTTGGTTTGGGAGGAGGTCTTATGGGTCCCTTACTATCGTGCGTTTGGAGATAGAGAGAATTAGCATTCGACACGGTGCCCATTCCTCTTTGAATAGCAGCCCCAATAGCTTGTTGCATTGCGGTTATCCATGCTAAGTACATCTCCTCACTATCTGATTGCAGCATGTGGCTCCTACGTGATAAAAATATCGATTATTAACATGAAATAGATGATTCTACGCATCATATGATTATAATATCATAATTCTAAGTCATACACTTTTTAATACTCACATTTAAAATTTTTCAGTTTCAAACACATTCAGTTACAAGGTGTCTAGAGAATTTTCATTTTCAAAATCCCGGATTCCCCGGATCAAAAAAAAATGTTTTTCCCGATTTTCTCATTGTAATAAGTATGTGCCTCAATTCTACACCTCATTATTAGTTAAAAAAATACTAAAAGATATTAGAAAAATTTACGAAATTAATTCTTTCTTCAGGATTGGCATGATTTGACCTTGAAAACATAGCTTGAAATTAGACGTGTGCAGAAAAATTCGATTCGATTTCAAACAGACATTGGACGCGCTTCGAATGTCGAAAAACCGACATTCGATTCGTACTACTGTCGGATCGGTTTTTTCGATTTGATCGGCCCGTCCACCGAATGTCGAAAAACCGACATTCGACTGGCGCATAATCGGATCGGTTTATTTCGAATCGATCGACCCACCGATCGAATGTCGAAAAACCCACATTCGATTCGTGCTACTGTCGGATCGGTTTTTTCGATTCGATCGACCCACCGATCGAATGTCGAAAAACCGACTTTCGATTCGTGCTATTGCCGCATCGGTTTTTTCAATTCGATTAGCTGGCCTTCCATTGTCTAAAATCCAATATGCGACTGACAAAAGGCATTTCAAATTTTTAATTTATAATTATAATTCTAAAAATCTAAACCAATGCATGCAGAATGCAGACTGCAGATCTACAGAGACATGGCGAGAATACTGTGTCAATCTGGTGGTTAATATTACGCAAAAGAAATGTGTCGTTAATTTTTACTTCCTTAATTAAAATTTGTTATTAGATTACATAATAAATAGTAATAATAACTCCTTAGAT
>JAUMHM010000079.1:1296926-1311665 GCA_032362435.1 Melikaiella ostensackeni | reverse complement strand
TCTTCATTTTGTAGACATATATGAATTTTTTTGAATTGCAGAAGTTATTTAATTAAGGACAAATTACGTTTCATAATGTTCCAATCAATTTTAACACTAAATTGAAGGAAAGTAAAAAAGTAAAAAACCGATTCAATCTAAGGCTCATCGAATATCGGATTTTCTCACGCACGGGCCCATCGAATCGAAAAACCGATTCGATGACGCATTGAATGTCGGTTTTTTTACATTCGATGGACGGGCCGATCAAATCGAAAAAAACTGATCCGACAGTAGCACGAATCGAATGTCAGTTTTTCGACATTCGATCGATGGGTCGATCGAATCGAAAAAAACTGATCCGATTATGCGCGAACTGAATGTCGGTTTTTCGACATTCAATGAACGGACTGATCGAATCGAAAAAAAACCGATCCGACGGTAGCAGGTATCGAATGTCGGCTTTTCGACATTCGATCGGTGGGTCGATCGAATTGAAAAAAACCGATCCGACAATAGCGAGAGTCGAATCGAAAATGCCATATTCGATCCGACAAAATGCACACGTCTACTTGAAATACACGTCGATTTGTATCAGCTGTCATTATATCGTGGTACAGCGAATTAATTAGCCTCTCCTGCATTAATAATTAATATTATAGTCACTCGGAACAACTACTCAAAAATTCCTGGGAATTCTATAAAATACCTTTGAGATCCACAAAGCTTCATAAAACTATGAAATTCTTTGCAATACCTTAAATGCGCATGAAACTTTAGGAATACGAGTACCTCAAAATTCTACAAAATCCAATGAAAATCGGAGATCACGAGAAATTCTACCAAATTTTTTTGAAATCTACAAAAACCCATGAAATTCTAGAAATCGCCTGATATTTTATAAAATAATGCGCCACAAATACTATAAAGTCTTATAAAATTCTAAAAATGTCCCATGAAATTATATAAAATCCATTGAATTTCCACAAAATTTCATAATACTACATAAAATTCTACAAAATCCTACGGAATTATAAGAATCCTTAATATTCCATGCAAACTCCATAAAACTATGAATTCCTTTGCAAACGTTCGAAATCCCGTGAAATTCTACGAATGCTCTTGGAATTCTGAAAAGTGCCATGAAATTCTATAAAATATATATTTAATAAATATATTTAAAAAATATCTAAAAATTTCTAATTTAAATTTATGCAGGCTTCGAAGTGCTCTGTGGAACTAAATAAAGTATTTAAAAAGTATCCTTCTGCAGAATAAAGTATCCTCGAAAATAAAATAAAAAATTATTTAAAAAGTAGCCTTCTTAAATCCGTCAAAAATTAGTTTTTAAAAATAAAAAAGTAGTGTAAAAAATACTTTAAACTAAAAAAAGAACGTATTTAAAAGGAATTCCTTTCATATTTGTCTGTATGTATGTAACTGCACCAAAGACTGATTGGATGAATATTACTTTGAGAAAACATTATTTGCCAATGGCGACCCGTTTTCGAAAAAATCGACTTTTTTCAAAATTTTGTTTCTTATGGATTAAAATGTTTATCTATTAAATTCTCATGTAAAATTATGTAAATATAACAATTTTCAACCAAACAATTGAATTTTCAACTAAAAAAGATCAATTTTCATCCAAAGAGATGAATTTTCAATTAAAATTATGAATCTTCAAAGAAAAAAATGAATTTGTAACAAAATTGTTCAACTTTCAACCAAGTAAAAAATTTTTCAACAAAATATTCGAATCCACAACCAAAACAGATTCATTTTCAATCAAACAGTCGAAACATGATTTTTTAACCAAATAAATGATTAGAAGAAGATTCTACCAAAGGAGATGAAGTTTCAAACCAAAACGACGAATTTTTAACAAAACAGTTGAAATTGCAACAAAAAAAGACGAATTTCCAACGAAAAAGGATGACTTTTTAACAAAATTGTCAAATTTTCAACAGAATAATTTTATTCTCAACCAAAGAATACGATTTTTAACCAAAAGGGATGAACTTTAAAACCAAATAGATCAATTTTCAACTAAAAAACATAAATTTTCAACCAAAAAATGAATTTTCAACAAAGTAGTTCAACTTTCAACCCGCAAATATGAATTTTCAATAAAATAGTTGAACTTGCAATCAAAAAGACGAATTTCCAACCAAAAAGGATAACTTATTAACAAAACTGTCAAATCTGCAACACAATTATTAAATTCTCAACCAGAGAATACGATTTTTAACCAAAAGGGATGAATTTTCAAACCAAATAGCTGAATTTTTAAGTAAAAGAGATAAATTTTCAACCAAAGAGGTGAACTTTCGACTAAAATGATGAATCTTTGAACGAAGAAATGAATGCTTAACAAAGGAGTTCAACTTTCAACCAAGTAGTTGAATTTTCAATCCATAAGAATAATTTTTTACTAGAAAAGACGAATTTTCAAGAAAATACATGAACTTGCAATCAAACAGTTCAATTTTCAAGCAAGAAAGACGAATTTTTAACAAAACAGTTGAACTTGCAACAAAAATGACAAATTTCCAACCAAAAAGGATGACATTTTAACAAAATAGTCAAATATAAATTAATCAAATCAAAATATGATTTTTAACCAAAAGGGATGAATTTTAAAATCAAATAGCTGAATTTTCAACTGCAATGAAGAATCTTCAAACAAAGAAATGCCTTTTTAACAAAGGAGTTTGAATTTCAACCAATTAGTTGAATTTTTAAGCAATAATATGATGTTTTAAGTAAGAAGATTAAATTTCTACTATAAAAGAAGATTTTTTAACAAAATACATGAATATGCAACCAAATAGTTCAATATTCAACTAAAAAAATTAATTTTCAACAAAAAAAAATGGATTTTTAACTAATTAGGTCAACTTTCAACCCAAAAGATTAATTTTCTACTAGAAAAGACGAACAGTTCCATTTCCAACCAAAAAAGATTTTAATTTTAAATAAAAAATGGTTCAATTGAACCAAAAAAAGGAATTTTCAACAAAATAGTTGAATCCTCAACCAAAACAGATTAATTTTTAACCAAAAGTTGCATTATTAACTAAAAAAGATTATTAGAAGAAATTTCTACCAAAGGAGATGAAGTTTCAAACCAAAAAGACAAATTTTTAACAAAACAGTTGAACTTGCAACAAAAAATACTAATCTTCAACTAAAAAGGGTGACTTTTTAGCAAAATTGTCAAATTTGCAACAGAATAATTAAATTCTCAACCAAAGAATACGATTTTCAACCAAGTAGTTGAATATCAACCAAAAATATAAATTTTCAGACAAGAAGATTAATTTTCTACTAGAAAAGACGAATTTTCAACAAAATACATGAATTTGCAACTAAATAGTTCAATTTTCTACTAAAAAAGATCAATTTTCAATAACAAATAAATTTTTAATAAGTCAGTTCAACTTTCAACCAAGTAGTTGAATTTTCGACCAAAAAAGATTTTAATATTAAATCAAAAATGGTTGAATTCAACCAAAAAAAAAAAACAACAAATTTTCAGCAAAATAGTTGAATCCTCATCCAAAAAAGATGATTAGAAGAAATTTTTATCAAAAGAGATGAAGTTTCAAAAAGACGAAATTTAACATAAAATTTGAATTTTCAACCAAGAAAGATTGTATTTAAATCTAACTTACTTAGTGGGACTAAGAACTTCAAAACAATTCCTCCTATCGCAGTCGACAACAGGTTTCACCGTACACAAACGTAAATCCTCTTCCATAATCGTAAAATCGTTATCCCCAGTTCGTTTGCGATACACCAGTTGATGATCTTTTAAGCAAAACCATCTCCTATTCCAAGTTTTGAAAGCATTGCTCGTTCGCTTGAACAAATACCCTTCCATTTTTTGGTTACCGGACATCTGAGAGGGGACGAGATCTCGGTTGGTGACGTAAATGTGTCGGTTTTCCATTTCCTTTTCCAATTTGGTTGAGTCCCCTCTCATCCTACACAAATCATCACTGAGGGTTTTGAGAAATGGGTCCAAATCCTGAGCCAAGTCACTTCCCTGATGATAGAACGTGATATAAGCCCGCATGTAACTCAATAACGTCCCCAGTATTTCATGCCGCTTACGGGCCTGTAACATCGTTAATGCGTGAACATAATCCAAAGCAGTGTGACGAAAACACGATCGAGTAGCTGAGAGAATATTGGACGTCTCTTCATATTCCGCAGGACGAGTTTTCGGTATTTGCGAATTCCGATTCAAGGCGATGTCCAAGTCGCCGGATATTTTTTCGAAGTAGTGGCGAGATTCCTTCACTTTTTTTATATCACTGTTGAATCACAAAACAAAAGTCAGTATGATAAAAGAGTAAAGTGGATTTTATAAATGAAGCAATAATTCCAGGAGTGCTTATCACTGCGAGAGGCATTAATTCACTGATTAAAATCAAATATTTCTTTTTACTCTACGCAAATAATTTTACCTTTTCACGAAAGAGTTCAGATCTTTGATCACAGTTCTGGATGCTTGATCTAGCAAGATTGTCTGGAACTTGTTCATTTCTTGCAGGGCGTGAATCAGTTTGTTTAAAAATGCCATTACCTCTGCATCATCGCTAAAGTAGAGAGATAACTCCCAGAGACTGTTGGAGAATTGGCTGGAAAGGAAATCCTTACTTGAACTGTTTTTTTTTTCTATTATAAATTTATTTTGTGTTTGCAATAATAGTTAGTTTAAACTGAAAAAGATGGAAAGGAAGAGTAGGAAGGGATTAATAAGTTTTGAAAGGGGAAATAAATTAAATTGAAGTGATCGTGTTTGATAAAATCTAAACGAAAAGGAAAGATTGGAATTGAAATATAGGGATGCATCAACGTGTGAAGCTTATCATTAAGCTTTATTGTGTTCAACGCGGGAACCACGGCATGAGTCATGTTTGAACCAGAGTAGTAATTTGCCCATGCTTCCTGCCCCTCTAGTCAGGAATGTAACATAAATATACACATGCACATTACATTCCATTCCTGGGATATACTCATCACTATACTACATGAGAAATAACTACCTCAATTAATAAAGAAATAATTGCTACAAATGCATGAAATTTATGGCAATGATAAATTACTCTTGACTTTGGAAAAATAATTATAGTCCATCAGACGCTTGTGATAATTATTCATACATTTTAAATCATTTAATTTAACAAAAGAATGTCCACTCAAATCTTAGACGAAAATTTCCCGTTTCCAGAAATGATTCTCAGTTTTCCAAGTAAAAAATAATTTTTTTTTTTAGATAATGATAGTGGTTTTAAAATTTTGTATAAACCATAAGTTTATCATTATCCAGTATACTAGTTATCCTGATTTGAAATTCAGAAAACTATTCTCGAGAGTGTAATTGAGGAGCTAATCATTTCTGTTTGCGAATATTTCAATAATAATTATGGAACTTTCCACAAACGTGATTATTTTGTGAGAAATTAAGGAAAAAATCTTCTAGAATTTATGGAATTGGGGGATAAATAAAAAAGAATTTCATCTGTACCTTTGCTGTCCCACGAAATTCTTGCCAGCATCGATCATTGAACTACAGTTTTTTAAAACCTGAAAGATGAGCGAGTGTAAAAAACGAGTTGTACACATCTTTAAATGCTTTTAATTGGAAAACATGTTTTTTACCTTTTCTAATTTTTGCTCTAGCTGATCTAAGTTGTTCTCGACATCTTCTATGCTTGATCTATAAGTCATAACAATACTCATATTATGTATAAAATCATAATCTATTGTTGTAAATTTACATGGATTATAAGTCAAGATTTCATAGCTTTTGCGAAAATAAATTTGTGATTCTAATTTTCAAACATTCCAGAAAATTACTATTCGAATAGATTTTAGTTTATCAGGTGTCCAGCAAGTATCAGATTTGAAATTCCTTGACTCATCCAATTTTTTTTTTAAATTTGCAATAATTATTTTTTAAACTTTTATTAAAAATGTCTAAAAATTGTCCAAATTGAATTTAAAATTGTAGTACGACGGATTAAGGTAGTTCAATTATAAAAGCTTTCAATTTGAAATTGCTGAATTTTGAATATTCGATCTGCAACGTTTTCAATTAAAAACTGTAGAATCTCGAAGGTATAATTCAAGATTGTTCTATTTGAAATAGGAATAATTAGTTCAATGTTTAAAGATTCAGTCTGAATTTATTCCATTATAAACATTTTCAATTTCCAGCTTATCTAACTATATTAAAAAGCTTTCAACTTAAAAATGTACAACATTAAATTATTTAATCCTCAAACTATACAATTTTGAACGTTTCATGTTTTCTTCAGATTTTCTATTCTTAAATTATTCGGTCCGAAACTTATTATTCCTTTCATGATCCTTCCTTTTTATTTTGAATTGTACAATTTGGAATTCTTCGATCGATAAGTTTAATTTCATATTGTTAATATGACTTTTAATTTTTAATCATTCAGATTTAAACTTTTTTAGTGGTGGCTTTCAGTGGTTTTAATCTGAATTATTCCGTGAATGATCATTATCATTTTAAAACGTGTTTAAATAAAAAAGTGACCAAAAGTCACTTGTTAGCAGATTTTTTACCCTAAAAAAAAAAATCTCGGACTTGTCCATTACAAATCAATTCCCTGGAATTTCTAAGACTTCCCTGACTGATGACCACCCAAAAAACGTAAAATATGAATTTTTTGACATATATATTTCAATAAAAAATTCATAATCAGGGTGTCTACACGGCGAATTATTTTAAATACTCGGTTTCCTCTCGGTCAATTGTTACTTTTTCCCGGTCAGTTTAAAACAGTTCAAAAGATTTGAATGATTTCAAACGATTTTGAAAGATAGTAAATAGGAGATGTTTCGGGTTTCAATCGTGTTCACGAAACGTCGGCAAGATTCGTAGTTTTGCACACGATTGAAACTCGAAACATTTCCTATTTACTATAATGAATCATCGTGAAAGCATTAAATCGATTTTGAAAGATTTTAAGAGATTTCTAAGTATCTTAAGAGATTTCAATGACTTCTGATTTGGAACAGAGAACTTTGGAAAAGAATTATAATTCTGAGTAGGAACATCAGACAATTCCCGTTCCATATCAAAGATTCCCTGTTCCAAGTCAAATAATAATTCTTTACGAAAATTACCTACTCCAAAGTCTAAATTATAATTCTTTACGGAAATTCCCTGTTAAAGGCCACAAATGTATTTATTTCCAAAAATTCCCTGTTCCAAGTCAGATTCACATTTATTTACAAGATTTTGTATTATAATTCAAAAATATAGCAACTCCCTCTTTCTAAAGTTTGGAAGAGGGAAGATTCAAATTCTGACAAATTTTTATTTGAAAAAAAAAAAAGAATCTTCGAATTCAAACAAATTCTGATTTGGAACAAGGAATTTTTTTAATCTGACGAATTCTGACTTGGATCAGGGATTGCTTTGTAAATTCCCTTCTTCCAAATCAGAATTAAAATTCTTTTCAAAAATTTCCATTCAATGTAAAAAATTTCCTGTTCTAAAGCAGATTATAATTATTTACGCAAACTACCTGTCTTGAAGTGAAGATTATAATTCTCAATGAAATTTCCTGTACTAAACTGATCCAAAAATTAAAATTATGATTCTTTATGGAAATTCCCTGTTTTATCTCAGAATAATAATTTTTTTTGGAAAATTTCCAGTCCCAAAGTCAAAATAATAATTTTTTGTGGAAATTGCCTGTCCCAAAGTCAAAATTATAATTCTTTACGAAACTCCCTCTTCAAAATTAAAAATTATAATTCTTTATGGGAATTTCCCGTTCCAATTGTCAAAATTATATGTCATTACTGAAATTCCCTGTTCCAAACTCAAACTTTCATTTCTTTACTAAAATTCACTGTCCTAAAGTAAAAATCATAATTCTTCATGGATTGGAAATGTGGAAATATGTAAATAAATAAAATATGGAAATTCCATACCTTAAATTTAAAATTATATTTCTTTACTGAAATTCCATATCGCGACTCAGAATAACAATTCTTGTCGTAAATTACCTGTTCCAAGTCAGGATAATTGTAATTCTTTACGTATATGTTTTAAATATTTCTTCTAATTATTCCCTGTCTCAACTCAGAATTATAATTCGTTTAGAAAAATCACTGTTCCAAGTCAGAATTGTAATTCTTTTGAAAATTCCCTGTTCCAACTCAGGATTAGAGTAAATAAAATATATGAAACCACTTTTAATTGCATATTAGTACATTTAAGAGACAAACCCGGTCACTACATTAAATTCCCAGTTATTTCTCGATTTCCCGGTCAGGTAGACACCCTGATAATCTTACGTTACGTTAAACATCAAACAAGGAGAAATTCCATTCAATTATCGTAACATACATAGCGATCATTATTTACATCTGAATAAAATTGGAGTTAACTGAGGTTAAATTTAAAGGTCACTTCACCGGCTTTCAAAAATTCTACACTTTAAAGAATACGGTGAAGATTATATTGCTGATTACATTTTCTGAACTAGATATTTTTTGCTATAGAAAAAAATGTAAACGTTTCAATTTGCAATCATTATAATTTTTAACTTTTTTTCAAAATTGTCGAAAATTGTCGAAATTGAATTCAAGACGACTTAAAATAATTCATTATAAAAGCTTTTAATTTGAAATTGTTCAATTTTCAATATTCGATTTGGAACGTTTTCAATTGAAAATTGTAGAATCTCGAAGGATATAATTCATTTTAAACCCAAGTCAGTATAATTGTAATTCTTTACGTGAATTTTTTAAATATTTCGTTTAATTATTCCCTGTCTCCACTCAGAATTATAATTCTTTTGGAAATTTTTGAAAATAAAAATTATAAAATCACATTATTTAGTAGTGTTTCTCACAATTTTGTAAATTTACAAGTTTTATGTAAAGTACAAAGATATATCATTAGACACAAAATTATCAGTAATGAAATGTGTAAATTTTATTCTATATTTTAATATTCGTAATTTTTTCGAGGGACCTTCCGTCCTAAGGTAATAATGAAATATTCAATAAAAATAAACTAAACTCTCGGCTTCTGGATCAATATTGAACACTGACAGATGAAGTCCAACAAGAAAACCTGAAAATAAATAGGAAACAAGTAACCTAAATCATTCTCCTTTTCTGAAATAACTGTATCAAAATCTCAATAGTTTTATCCTTTTTTTTTCAAACAATTGTGCTAATTTAAGCCTACACAGGATGTTTGAGAAGGTTGAGGTTAATACCCTGTGAATAAGGCGACAGAATCTGGAAATCGTAACACGGACAAAGAACCTACATGCATACGTTTTACATATTTGGTATGAATTATATAGTCCCTATAAAAAATTAACATGTCGGTAGTTGAGAAAAACAGATGTGTGTGACTCATGATTCGACGTATGGAAAATTCTAAGAAACCGTTGAAAGTTAAGGGATCACATCTCTGGATGTAACTTTCTTACCGGAATTTTGGCGTATCCCGCAGACACTCGTCGAAGTCGATAAATGCCTTCATGCTGAGAGTTTTTCGGGAGAATCAAGACTCAAGGACGAGTTCTTTTTGCACCACGAATGTCCAATATCATTCCCGCATTCTATTTCATGAAAAAACGGTACCACATAGTGTAAAAAACGATAAAGTATACTTCACTGCAGCACACAAAACAACACAATGCCCTCTCTTCTCCACTCTTCCTGTCAAAATGGTGAACGAAGTCAGCTGTTCTCGAAAAAGTGCTGCCAATATTTAGAACATAAGAGTGAGGTTAGGTCGGTATTTATACCTAGGAGCAATGTGCCGTTTCAGAAATTTATACTTTTTGAAACTTTCAGCTGAAAGTTTCAATAAAAAGTTTCAAAGTCAGTGAAACTTTTGAAACTTCAGAATTTTTAGCTACATTTATAATAATTATAGATGCAAAGTGCCTTTTTTACATATATAACTATATATAAGTTTCTTATGTCTTTTAGTATTTGTATACAAGTCTTTTCTTTTTAAATAATTTGTATCTAGTATATAAAATATTAAATATTTTAACAGATTTTATTAAATATCTTAAATAAGTCTCTTTCCTCCATATAAACTAAGAATCTTACAAAATGACTATCAGAAGTGCTTCCAAGACTAAAAAATCAGTTTTAGGTTCGTGAAGTTTAAGTTGATACCAAATTTTCAGCTTTCTTCTTTATCAAGTTTTCTTTTTTTTTTCATTAGCCATTTTAATTTTTGCAAACTGACGCATTCGCATTTGTAAATAAAAATCAAGAACTTAGGCGAGAGCTTCTTTCGCATGTTCGGAGCATGCAAATTTCCACTTTTTCTGTGTAATCTCGCTTACAACCAGGCTAAAAACATTGCTATTGTTGCAGTGTTCAACAAAAGATACTTCAACTTCTTTCAGAAAATTGAAGAGCCGCTTATTAGGATGTTGAATCTCCTGATTTTCATTCAAAGTTCCTAGATTTGCAAAGTGGATGATTTTGAATTTGCTAACGATTTTCTTCTGAGTAGAAAAAGGCCGAACGACAAACTTCGCAGTTTGTAAATTTGGCTAAGTTTTTGCAAATTTGTCCTGTAACAAAGTACCTGTACATCAAACAGTCTTTCACAGCAGGTAGATCATAGTCATGATCTGTTGCACTTGTAAAATTTGAAAAATCACTATCCTCCTTTTGAATAATCACATCTAACTTCTTTTTGATTCCTTCAACAATGGAATGCTTCTTATCAGATTTGTAGACTTCTTTTAAAGTGGACAAGGAAATCAAAGGTTTAACTGGAGTATCATCAGAAATTGAACAATTTCCGTTTCGAGGTGGCTCTAGGACGCTATAAAAAGCGAGGATCTTATAGATTTGCAGGAATGTGGGAGTGACGGGATGATCGTTAGTTCCTCCTGCATATCGGACTGTTCCAAAGAATCTCTGAACAGAACAAGAATACCCAAAAAAATTGATCAGGAAAATATTTAAACAATGATAAGTGCGTTCGCGTCCTATTTAGGAAGTATGACTCAAGAGTAAAGAAAAAGTAAAAAATATATATAATGCAGTTTATTTTTATTAGCATAGTACCTGGCTGCCTGGAATTAAAAAAATAAACAAATGTTTAAAATTAATAGCTTATGTTAGTTAAAACTACTATTATCATTAAACTATGTTACTAATGAATAAAGTTTGAAGTAAGTTGAATGAACACCTATAAGGTTCAGTTAGTCGAGCTTTACAAAATGCCTAGGTATATTTTTTTACAATAATTCTGCAATTTTGCCGACGATAATGCATTTATTAACTCTCATTATATAAAAAAAAAAGAAAAATAATTCAATACAATTGTAAAATCGTTCTAAAATGTATATAAAACATTGAAGACTGAGTAAAAATTGACGAATTCATAGAGCTATTTGCATTTCGAAGGCTTCAACAAAGATTATTGAAAAATCGTATTTAAAAAACCAATATCAACATTACAATGAATAAGATTCCTATAACTTTGGAATACATTTTTGCAGATATTTTTTGATAAAGTTATTACTTCTGTTTGATATTGGTTTCCCGAAGCTTGTCTATTTTAAAGAACGATTTAAATACCTCTAGAGAATCTTGATTTATTCTCCCAGTTAAAACGACGTCGATTTTCAAATCTCCCAATAAGTACTTAGACAAATCTAATGTTGAATGTAAGGTCATCCTTAGACCTTCGGCAGTACTTGTTGTCAGAAATTCGTCTGGGCTGATCAACTTCTCATGGACTCGCCTTTCCCATGCGTCCAACCACTCTAGAGTCTCTTGCAATATCCATGAAAATTAAAAATAGAGTATTATAAAATAATAGAATGTATTATAACAAATAAATGTGATCTGATTCTGCAAATTAAAGTACTAACCGTGATATCATTACAGCCAAGTCGGAGGCCTGTTTCATTCGAAGTTTGATTAAGAGCATCAAACATGTCGTTGAGTATTTCGCAAAATGTTGCAGTACATTCACAAGTTTCAAGTCTCTTCTCATAGGTATTGTAGAAACTCGAACCACGAGCAGCAGATCGACTGACAAGCTGTGAGAAAGATCAGTTCATGCATCCTAAAGAATTATACTATTTATGACGTATTCCTTTAGTAGTAAATAATAAAGAAATATGAGAAAAAAAATACCTGAAGAGCCAGAATTACTCTCATCTTAGTAAAACTGTTGTCCTTCAGTTTAATGTGATTGTCAGTTATATTAGGGCACCATCTGTTACTCGCCGGTTGATGTTCGTCAAGGTCGTGGAGGATTTCGAAATGTTCCCATTCAATCGAGCTGTCATCCGGGTGAATCTGAAAATAAGTTTTAAAAATCTGTGGCATCTGTAAATAGATGCAGATTTTTACATCCAAATCAGTTTTTTCAGATTTCTCTCGTTCAAAAGATGAAAAATATCGCAATGATCACTTAAAACACTAAAAATTTATTCAATACTGTCAGTAAATAATTTTAAATGTGTTATTAAATTCAATGTTATTGTTTTGCTATGCATTTGCAACGATCATAGGCCAACTGCATAGCTGGCGTCGCCGCACGGCCACCGTCAACACATAGTACATTTTCAACTCAGAGTCCCAGGGGGCTGATAATTGCCATTTTATTCATAAATTCTTTTGAATGAAATCACTTTTTTGGCCTCTTTTAACTTATTTGGTTCTTTTTCTCTGCGAAGTTCAGTTCTTAAGATATGAATAAGGATTTCTCTGAGAAGAAGAGCTTTATAAGTAAAAGAAGGCTAAGACTGTGAATTTGTCTGTAAGAGTTTTCGAAAACAATTACAATTATGTTGTTGAATATCAATCCATTGTGTCAGGATATTATTCTTCAGATGAGAAGAAATGACTCTGCAGAAAAGAAAAATTTTCTTTGCTCAAAACTGTTATATAAGTATATTCGTCTATAACAATTGTTTATGAAAATTGTTTGTAACCATGATAATTGTTGTTGAAAGACAATCTATTGTGACAAGACATTATTTTTTAGATGAAAAGAAATGATTCTGCAGAAAGACATTTTTTTAATATCTGTGCATAAGACTAATTCTACGACCATCAAATAACAACCGTTTGAAGTTTGACTTGTTTTTGATTGCTTCGCCTATGTTGAAGTTATTTTATTGAATCATTTATACAATATGCAGCTTCAAAGTCCGAAGTTTTTCCAGCGAAATCATCGTTCTGAAATCTTGTCTTCATCTCATCGTAAACTTCAGTAAACTTCAAAAATTTCAAAAAAGGTTCACAAAAATGTCAGAGATTTCGCTAAAGAAAATACTTATGTAGGTTTCGAGTGACAGATTGTAATAGTGAGTGAAAGTTGTAATTGCTGAACAGTATCAAGCCCTTCAAATTTTAGTTCGGTCGGATAAAAAAAAATAATCCATATTTTAATACAAATCTGATTTTTGTGTAAAACCACGATAATTTCCAGTTTACGATTTTTTACTGAATAATGCATGAAAAAGAGCTTTTTCGGTTTTTTGTTGTTGCTTTTTTATCACATATTTCACAATAACCAGAAATTAGGATTCATAACTCATTAATACGTTAGGTAGTTCGTAAACAAGTACAAATGAGCATTCTATCTAAATTCTAATTACGGAACGTGGTCTCACCTTTTTCAGTATTCTTTTTTCTATATTGCTCCATTCGAACTATATTGCTGTAATTCTGTTATCATTCTGTTTAAGCAAGATATACTAATGTATCTTGAGGCGCTGATCTCGAATATAAGCTCGTAATAATTCGAAATTTAAATTTTCAAAGTCATAAAAAAAATAGTTATCAAATTGTTGAAAATAGCAATTATTTGTCATTTTTTGAGCTGTGAAGGGGATAGGACGTGATAGAACGCGGAAAGAAAAACTAAATCACATGATAGGCGTCATTGAGCACTCATTGGAAATATATGTGTGCCCGCCCTTAATCGGTACCCAACCACTGTTGACCGTGCGCAAAGGGGGTTCGTTTCGTCGTTGAACTTGCGTCATGACGGATATCAATTTTTTAAAAGTGTAGGTCTGAGTCCCATAACACGAATAAATATGTGTGCCTCGAAAATTCTTGAATATATTATTATGAATATAGTATTATAGACCTTCATGCTCCATTTAAAAATGCTGTATTGCACATTAGCGACAGTTTGAAATAATTTTCATAAAATAACATGAAATGTTTTTCATTCGCGAGTAAATTTTCTCCATTGAGCATTTTTTAATCTTTTTTCGTTTTTTACGATCGACTTCGATTTTATCCTCAATAAAATCATCCAATATCGCAAGGAAGAATATGATTTCTTATTTAATGAAATTTCTTAATGGATTTGGAAAGGAAATGCACTCAATTCAAATATTCTATCAACAAAGTTTATTTCATTCATACTCGTTATCCGAAGTACAACTATCTTTGTCGTCTTCCTTGTTAATTTCGTCATCATTTTCATTTATGAAAATTTATCGAAGAAAATAACACTCATCTCGCGTGACGGTGCCCGCCGTTCTTGAGCTGGCTTAACGGTTGTTCACGCTTGAATGCTTCTGCCCCCCCACCCCTCCGAGCGTCCTGAGTGTTTACTCACTCGTCGCTCTAAATCCGGTTGAAACTAGATTCTAACAGTCCCCGTTACTGTGCTGACCAAACCCGAGGCCGGCACAGTTACGCGAGATGAGTGTAATAATAATAATCTTCTAATTC
>JAUMHM010000079.1:1286493-1296826 GCA_032362435.1 Melikaiella ostensackeni | reverse complement strand
AGAACCGCGGCCATCTTGGTTGCCATTCAACTCAGCCAATCAAATTTCGCGCGCAAAATTCGCTTGCTCTGCGGGGCCGATGGGTGGGTTTAAACGGAAAGTGATACTGTGATACGAGGTCAAAGCGGCCAGAGATTCTGCTCAAATCTTTGGCGAAGAGACATTCTAGAAACGCATGCTCGTAAAAGCGACGATCAAGTGTAACTTTTTTTTTCTAATAGAGTAATGCTACTTAGTGGAACAGTGTCCTCAAAATTTGGTGCCCCCCCAAAACTTAGTGCCCTAGGCGATCGCAGAGTTCGCGTTATAGTAGAGTCGGCCCTGGTCAAGCTGTGTGATGAGGTTAAAACAATGGAGAGAAAGCAAGGAGCTTGTAGTAGGAAAAGGCGAAATGAATAATCCTATACAAGGATCGTAAAGAAAGACTGAACTGACTTACTCATAACGGAAATGGTGAAAGAAAATGGAAGCTCCGGAAGTTCACTCGTGCGTATACTATATAGAGTAATTTTCAAGTAATTTATAAACTGGAGCAATATCTTATAAGTTGATTTAAAGTTAGGTCTAGATAGTACGAGTATAAGTGGTTGTGAAAGAATGTGAAAAGAGCGGTGGACTTTGAACATGCAAAAGGAAGAGACTAAATTACATACAATAATTTAGATTCAGAAAGTTCATTTTATTTCAGGTCAAAACTCGTTTGGAATATCCAGCTGCGCATGGTGTTTTTTTATCTTGATACACCAAAATATCTCAAGAAATACGCATCCAACGAAGAAAATGTCTTTAATAAAAACTTTTTATGCTTGAGGGGGAAAAGTGACGCCGCAAAAATTTACCCCACACCTCACTCCCTGAGGGCGCTTGGACGGAAGGAGGGTTACTTTAAAATTTCAAATCGGAACCTATATTTTCTATTGCAGATTCAGATTCTCCATTAAAAAGCGTAAGTTTTATTCGAAAACATTTTTTCAATTCGCGCCAGATAGTGATGCATTTGCAAAAATTGACATTGTTGACTATTAAAGGAATGCAGTTCCAAACGAAAATAAAACGTATATTCTTATTTCTCCATTTGTTTCAAACAAAACAAAGAAAATGGAAATACTTTAAATTAATTTCCCCAAAATTTTTAATTTATTTTTGAATGATGCCAGGTACAGGATTTAGAATGCAGGAGTCGCATTCACATTCCACCCCGGTGAACAGCCCTCTGTTGTGTGAATCGAAAAAATTTTCTCCAATAAAACTTACGTATTTTTTAACGAAGAATCTGAATCTGCAATAAAAAATATAGGTTCCCATATTTGAAGTTTTAAAGTAACCCTCCCCCCTCCTAACGCCCCCAGGAGGTGATGTGTGGTGTAAATTTTTGCGGAGTCGCTCTTCCCCCTTGAAAATGGAAAGTTTTCATTACAGACATTTTTTTCATTGGATGCGTATTTCTTGAGATATTTCGATGTCTCAAGATAAAAAAAAACACCTTGTATAACTGATGATGAAACGTGTAACTGCGCTTGTGGTAGAGAGAGTTATAAAATTGAAAATCTCAGAAAAGTAAACTTTACCCCTCCAATCCGTCATGCGAGAAGATTGTTTCGAATTACTAATGAGATAGCGAACATTATTAATATATGAAAACATGCGGAGTATTTCTTAGTCGTACTATAAACGTCATTTTCTACGTGGCAGTTTCCTATATTTCAAGAGTATGAAGATTCTTACTGTCAATCTGTTGCTAAGTTTAGCGGTCTTTCTTTATTCTATTGGTAAATATAATAATATCTTATATTAATAATTCAGCATGCATTATTAATTCTTGTGTATTATTTGCTATTCGAAATTATTCACATTAAAAATAATTATATAACTCTTTTCTAAGCCAAAAATGATAGGTCTAAATTATGTAATAAACTCTGAAGTCTTTTCATTAGAATGATTAATGTAGCGCTCTATTAAAACAATTGAAAAATATCAAATGAATCTTATTTTTCATTACTAGACAGACTTTCTCATCCACCTTTTTTAATATTTTCAAAAACTACAGATACATTTATTATTTTAATGGAAAGTTGAAAGAATGTGAATTCTGTATTTTCATCAAACACAATAAAATTTACATTTCCCTAATATTTTTATACATACTGATTATATCTATCAGTCTGTAATTTTTGTAAGTGTTAAAAAGCATAGAATCTGTCCGGTGGGGCAAAATTTCTATTTTGAAAAATTTGCTTGGATTTAAGAAAAAAGTTTTTAACAATCACACGCACAGTTATTATTTTTCTACATAAACTTTTTTTCAAGAAATCTTAATTTTACTCAAAACTAACCAAACAAAATTGTGAAGAGTCATTCAAGGAATAAAATCAGTCCTTGACCGTTAGGATTGGCTAAGAGTTGCAGTTTCTTTCAGCACTGAAAGTAAAAATACAAACGCCCGAGAAGCTTATTGTCACATAAACAATTTTAATCCATGCTAGTATTTTCTTAAGTATGCTCTAGTATTTATTACAAAGTGGATTATCATTAACAAATAGAATATCCTTGAGCGCAAATGCTGTATGATGTCACGAGTTGTTCTATGTATTTTTTAGATGATTTATTTGTAAGCTAAAGAACATTTGTAGCTAAACTTTTGAGAAACGATAGAAAACCTACCTCAGGGCGAGCTACAGTGCACTGCTGTCTAGCTCATTTGAGTTTGTATTTTGTGCAAACAAAGCCATTTTATTAATTTTGAACGTAAAACTCAATTGAGACAAGGGCTAATGTGCCCTGGTTAATATCGAATGAGGATACTAAAGCCCTGTTCCCAATTATAATTTAGTTAAATTATAAGTTAAAAATTAATAAAATTGCAATATTTGAATGAAATATGAGACTCATTGGGCCAGGCAACATGTACTTTGTGGTACATTTTCTATCGTTTTCCAAAATTACTATTTACTATTTACAGTTAGTAATATTTCAAGTATTGGAATTCATTAATTTCTGTTTCTTCTTACAGAAAGTTCAAAGGCCTGGCTAGGAAGAAGGGGTCGTGAAAGAGGACGAGTAGCTGATGAGCGTCGGCTAAATCTTATTGTAAGTGCTTACGAAGCTGGTGATGAGATTCATGAATTACCATTAGGAACAGTAGCTACCTTTGGAATTAGGCGTTTAGGAGGAGTTGATTGCATGATTGGAATAGTCAAAAATGGAGTAATTCTTCCAATGCTGGATGAAAATCGCCAAAAGTTTATAACGGATATGCGTGACTTCATGAAACTTGAACTACTTTCTACTGAAGGTGTTCCTTACGGTCTCAAACCTGAGCATACTGTTGAAGCCATAGTTGTTAATTCTCTACGTCCAGTCAACCCTTCCTCACCAGTTCACCCTCCAGCAGCAGTCCACCCTCTACCAGCATCAGGACACGATCAATGAAAAATGCTTGAATTTTCAGTATGTTTGTAACAGGCTGAACACAATCAATTCAAGACAAGAAAAATGTGAAACCGAAATATAATATCGATTGTAAGCCGAGGTCGGATCAAAAAATTATCAAGTAGTTGCCAACATAACATTGTGACGTTGCAAATTTGGCAACGCACAAGAGTCATTCATAAACCTAAAATAAATGGACCTCTAGCGCTTTAGGGACCGAACGATGCTTTTGATCTTTAATTAAATTCTTCATCACCAATTGTATGAATTTCCTTCAATAAATGGATACTTATTTTATTGTTATATTGTTCACTCCGTTATTACCATATTCACGAGAAAGCAGCCTTCATCAAAATGAAACCACGCCCTCTACCTAATTATCCTTCTTTCGATTTGAGCTAGCGGGAAGATAAAAGGGAAGTTCTGATTCTGGTACATTGTAACCTCAAAAATGTCGCTTGTTTTGTTAAGCCAAGTTTAGAATTCGAGAGTTCGTATTTTATTTTTCATTGCTTTCGAGATTTTGCTCAGATTGTCGATATTTTTCTTGTTTTTGACCCAACACAGTTCTGCGGCCCGGCATAATTTTCACATTCTCATCAGAGAAGGTATTAGATTTGTGTAAAATTTGACTCCCCCAGTTTTTGTCAAATCTCCACGTTCTGAGACCCCTTGAACCCGAAAAACAGGTTTTTACGAATGTGTCTGTCTGTATGTCTGTTTGTCTGTCTGTATGTCTGTCTGTGAGCACGATAACTTCCGAAAGAACGAATCTATTGGATTGGCCTTTGGTACACTTTATCAATGTCGAAAACTGAAGGTCAAGTTCGTTAGCCAGCCATTTTGGATAGAAAGTCAAAAAATTAGAGCATTTTCAAAATTTTTGAGATCATTTTTTTCAATATTTAAAAATTATATGAATAATTATTTGTAGTACTAAAAAAATCGAACAATTCATTTCAATGACTTTCTTCAGTAAAAAAAATTATGAGAGTTATAGCATTTTCAAAATTTAAAAAAAAATGACATTTTCAAGCCAAACGATGAACGATATGAAAAAAAGTCAAGAGTAGAAAAATGTTGCTTTTTGAAAGCCCTACAAGAATGTCGTAACAAATTTTTTAATTTTCGGAAAAAATTGAAAATTCAAATTTTGAGTCAAATAACGCGAGATACGAAAGAAAGTTGGGACATCAAAATTGTTGTTTTCACAAAGGCACATAAGTTTTCTACTGAACGTTTTTTGGTACATCGCAAATCATTAAGTTAATTCTTGAATCGTCTTTTAAACTATTTATTTGTATATATTATACGGCGAGCGCGGAAATTCGTGCGCGAATATTATGAGAATGTATTCCTTAAGGTCGATAGAGCCCTAAGTAAATAAATTTCCTTTTTAATTTAAAATCAAAAACAAATTTAGTAATTTGTACATAAAAAACATATAACACCGAGCGCGAAGCGCGACGACCGAATCGCACGCCTTAGGCGCGCTCGAACTTGCGAGCTGCGCGCGAAGCGCGCGATGAGAATGTGCCCGCGAAGCGGGCAGATTTTTTAAAAAATATATTCGTAGGAAATAATTTATTATCATAAGTATAAATACACTTATAGTGAGAAAGTAATTTCTACTAAGATATTAAAAAAATAAAGTTTAGTACCATGCATTTGGTGCTAGTGTTTATGCACCAGGGTATGGCCATCTTGCCAAATCTCGCCCAGTGACGTCACAACGTGAGGTACCTAATGACAATAAAAGCGCCAAACTTTGAAATTTTTATCCTGATTGATAATCATTCAATTCAAACGCTTCTTATAAATTTTGTGTATCAGGTAGATGTCCCAGTAATCGTCACGGTTCCAGTGATCCTGAAACTTGGTTATAATTTGAATATATTGTTAAAAAATATAATAAAAGTAACATTTAATGATAAAACTCAGGTATTTTTACCATTTTATAGTATTAAATGGATTTCCAATTATTTATATTTTATGTATTACCTTATTATTATTTTGTAACTGCCGTAACCGTTTCTTGTAAAACAATTAATTTTCAACCAAAAAAGATGAATTTTTAACCAAATGGGCGAATTTTTAAACAAAAAAGATTAAACTTCAATCACAAACAGTCGCATTTTGAAACAAATAGTTGAATCTTAAAGCCTAAAAGATGGATTTTTCGTAAGACAATTGAATTTCTAGCCAAAAATTTTTCTACCAAAAAGATGAATTTTCAACCAATTAGTCGAATTTCTTAACAAAAAAGATTAACTTTAACCAAAAACAGTTGAATTTTGAACCAAAGAGTTGAATATTTAAGCCAAGAAGACGAATTTTTTAGAAGGCAGTTAAATTTTCAATCCGGAAGACGTATTTTCTATCCAAAAAGAAGAATGTTCAAGAAAACAGTCAAATTTTCGACTAAAAAAGGTGAATTTCTAACAAAGTAATAGAATTTTCAACAAAATAGTTGAATTTTCGACTACAATGATGAATCTTCAACAAAAGAATGAATCTTTAACAAAGAAGTTCAACTTTCAACGAAGTAGTTGAGTTTTCAATAAAAAAGAATACTTTTCAACGAAAAATGTAATAGTCGATATTTCAACCAGAAAGGATTTTAATTTTCAATCAAAAACTGTCAAACTTAACAGAAAAGACGAATTTCTAACAAAATAATTATATTGAATCCTTGATCAAAACAGATTAATTTTTAACCAAACATGCAAGAAGTGAATTCTCTAGAAAACAGTCGAATTTTCTACCCAAAAATATGAATTTTCAACCAAGAAGTTAATTTTCAACAAAACATTTTAATTTTTAGCCCAAAACGACGAATTTTCAACAAGACAGTTGAATTTTCAACACGAAAATATAAATTTTCAACCAAATAATTCGTTATCAACCAAATAGTTGATTTTTAAACTAAAAACAATCAATTTTCAACCAAAAACGGAATAGTTAAAATTGCAGTTCAAAAAATTTATTTTCACCAGAAAAAAATGAATTTTGAACAAAATAGTTAAATTTCCAACCAAAGAGATGGATCTTCGAATACTAAAATGAATTTCTATCAAACTAATTCAACTTTCAACCAAGTAGTTGAATTTTCACTAGAGAAGATTAATTTTCTAACAAAAAAAGACGAATTTTCAATAAAATATAAAAATTTTCAACCAAATATGTAGTTAAATTTTCATCTACAAAAGATCAATTTACAACCCAAAATGGAAAAGTTAGATTTTCAGTTCAAAAAATAATTTTCAACAAAATAATTAAATATTATGAACAAATGAAATAAATTTTTAACAAAGTAGTTCAATTTTCAACTTAGTAGTTGAATTTGCAATTGAAATTTTATAGTTAATTTCGCATCTAAAAACGATCAATTTTCAGCCAAAAATGGATTACTTATATATATTCAATTGAGAAAATTAGTTTTCAACTAAAAAAAAACGAATTTAAAAAAAAATAGTTAAATCTTCAACAAAATAGTAAAATTTTTATCCAAAAGAGGTGAATTCTGAACCAAATGTATAAAAGAAGAGTTTTCAATTAAACAGAAATTAATAACATTAAAAAAAAAAAGAAATAAATTTTCTTATTGGGTTCTTTTGGGATGGGAATTCATGTCGTTTGGTTAAAAATTCTACTGATTGGTTGAAAATGCAATATTTTGTTAAAAAGTATTTGGTACTTTTTTGGAAAAAACTCAACTACTTATATGAAAGTTGAACTACTTTGTCGAAAATTCCTCTTTTTGGTTGAAGAATCATCTCTTTAGTTAAAAATGCCTTTCATTTTTGGTTGAAAATTAATTATTTCAAACGAAAATTCCTCAATTCCATTTTTGGTTGAAAATTTATCTTCTTTAGTTAAAAATTTAACTATCTGGTTGAAAAATGATCTTTTTAATTGAGAATTCAAATATTTTGTTGAAAATTAATTTTTTCTATTGAAGATTCATCATTTTAGTTGAAACATTCTGGGAGAGAATTAAACTATTTTTTTGAAAATTAACATTTTAGAAATGTCATTGAACATAAATTTCGTATTTTGAAACTTTCAAAGTAAAAGTTTCCAAATGAAACTTTCATCGGCTTATTTGCTAATTTATATTTCCGTCTTCCCTTATTTAATTAATCTCTCTCTTTTCATGTAAATAAATAATTCGTTATTTTAATTTATTGCAAATATATTTGGAATCAATTTGTTTCGTTCAATTTGAAATTTGTAATAAATAAATAATAGTTTCTTTTTTTTTCACTGTCCTCAATATCGAAAACTATCGAAACTGATTCGATAAACGAGGCAACGTCAGACCAGTCAGAGAGAAAACGCAATGGTTTGATGTTGATCTGAAGAAAAGGATTTTCATCTTGGATGTGTTTAATTTCCAATATATTTATCTGAGGTACTTAAATTTAAGTAAGTACTGTTGATTCTAACGTATGTTCTCATCTGTTTGTTTTGTAGGCGTAACTGGCGTAAATTTAGAGTCGATCAATAATTAAGAGTTATTGATTCCTAACCTCAAAATAGTTCAGTCTTTCGGCTTTATTTTATAATTTGATGCTTTTTTGCTTAAGTATTATTGAAGTGAGATTCATCAAGACTTGATCGATAATTTCCTTGCATTATTTGACTTGGAAATTTCTAGTTCATATCAATATTTATGTGAATCCAACAAAAATCGAAATCTAAATTGTGTGCAAATTTTACGACTGATAACAATTTATTTGACAGTAGTTCTTGAAGTGTGTGAGTAATAAATAAGCATCAAGCAGGTTTCAAGCTATAGCCTGATTTTTCCACTTTTTGGTTCGAGACTAATTACAAATTTCGCCAAAATCTTCCTGTTGTAAATAATTTGAAACCACTTTATTTCTTGACTTCACTTTTTTTTTCAAATCAATGCACTTTATACGGTGACCATCCGTACGGCTTTTCCCGGACATGATCTCTTTTTGAAGCATGCAACTTTTGTCCTACAGGACTTTTCACTTTGTCCGGGTTTTTGGAAGTATAGGATTTCTTAGTTTTTTAATAGGAAAAAATTGTTAGATGAAAAATATTTTTGTAACTTCATGTTTTAATGATTTCTTTTTATTTCTGTAAGTGGCAAGCCAAATTTTCTGTTATAAAAAGATGGATAAATTGCACCTCCTAGAAATTATAGTTTCGAAATTTAAGGTGACAAAAAATATTAAAATATCCGTGTGCATTGGAAAATTAACTTTGTTCTTAAGCAAAATTTTCAGTTTACGAAGCTAATAATTTGAAAGTATTAAAAATGAACTTCAATGTTTATTTAAACTATTATTCTTTAATCTATAAATTATCAAAATTCCTATTTATTTATCGCAGGCTTCACAGTCCTACCCCTATTCCCATCTTTTCCATCTTTTCTCGTTTTTCCACTGAAATAAGAACTGAATTAATACAACCCAATAAGAAAATCCAACTATTTTTACTTAAAAGTTCTTCCTCTTGTTTCTTCTTCTTTGTTTCTTTCTTCTTTGTTTTTCTTCTTTGTTGAAAAGTTTAATATTATATTTTTGGTTGTGAATTCGTCTTTTTTTGTCAAAGATTTTATTTGGTTGAAAATTTAATTTTTTTTTTTGAAAATTCAACAGTTTTCTTAAGTCATCCTTTTTGGTTGAAGATTCAGTTGTTTTGTTGAAAATTCATCCTTTTCGGATGAAAATTCAATTTTGTTAAAAAATTCATCTTTTTGGCTTAAAATTTCATTAATTTGGTAGATATTTTTTTCTTCTTGACTGATAAATCTTTTTTAGTTTAAAATTCAACTATTTTGGTAGAGAATCCAACTATTTGGTTGAAAATGATCTTTTTTGTTGAAAATTCATATTTTCGAGTCAAAAGTTCAACTGTTTAGTAGAGAATTCGTCATTTTGGGTAGAAAATTCAACTATTTTGTTGAAAACTGTTTCCTTTTGATTGAAATATCAACTATGTATTACATTTCTCGTTGAGAATTAATTTTTTTGGTAGAAAATTCAACTAGTTATGTGGTTGGAAGTTGAACTGCTTTGTTACAAATTAATTTTTTTGGTTAAAGATTCATCTTTTTGGTTGAAAATTTAACTATTTTGTTGAAAACTCGTTTTTTTTGTTGAAAATTATTTTTTTACTGAAAATTTAATTACTCCATTTCTGGTTGAAAATTGATCTTTTTTAGTTGAAAATTAAACTATTTGGTTGCAAATTGATGTATTTCATTAAAAATTCTTTTTTTTGTGGAGATTCATCTCTGGTTAAAATTTAAATATTTTGTTTGAAAATTCATTTTTTGTTGTTGTTGAAAATTATTTTTTTTTAACTGAAAACTAAGCTATTCCGTTTTCGGTTGAAAGTTTATCTTTTTTATGTGAAAATTCAACTATTTGGTTGAAAATTCATGTATCTTGTTAAAAATTCATTTTTTTTTGTTGGTTGAAGATTCATCTCTTTGGTTAAAAATTTAAATATTTAATAGAAAACTCGTCTTTATGGGTGGAAAATTCAACAATTTGGTTGAAAATTAATCTGTTTTGGTCGAGGATTCAACCATTTTTTTTGGTTATTCGTCTTTTTTTGTTGAACTCAACTGATTTTCATTTAAAATAAAAAACTTTTTTGGTTGAAATATCTACTATTAAATTTTGCGTAGAGAATTCCTCTTTGTGGTTGAGCATCTAACTATTTAGTTGAAAATTCAACTATTTGGACAAAGTTTGAAAATTTTGAGAAAGGTTGAAAATTTAATTTTTTCACTTGAACTTTTAAGAATTTAAATTCCCCCGTTTTTAGAGGATTTTTTGGCCTAAGAAGCCTGTTATCGATACAGTTGAAAGAATTTTTTTTACTCTTGTAAGCGGGGGGGGGGGGGTTAAAAAACAAA
>JAUMHM010000079.1:1262754-1278221 GCA_032362435.1 Melikaiella ostensackeni | reverse complement strand
AAAACCCTTCAAAATTAAATTTATTTTGTTTGCAGAAAATTGATTAATTTCATTGGAATTAGAAAAGTAGGAGTTCATTTTCTAAAATTTTCTTTATTTTTGAAAATATTTCAAATTAGAGTTTAATTGGTTTCATTTTATGCGATTATTCTTCTTGAATGATATTTTTCTTCTTCTCTAAAAGTCTCTATTTTTTACAACATTGAACTGTCAGCGTAAGGTTGAGAATTTTTCAAATTATCTAAAAACCAGGAAATGACCTGAAATTTGGAAGTTAAAATTCTGTGGCAACCCTGATATAAGAAATTGAATTAAGTAGTTTGATACAAAATTTCATGAAATGATAACAAAATATCAAAATAGCACTTCTATGAATTAAGTTTAGGATATACACAAGGCAGGGTTCACAGTTTTTCCCCTACTCCCCTGCGCCCCCCCGCCTTTTTTTATGAAATCCCCATTTTTTCCCGTATTCTCAAAATCCCCTTTTCCTATCTAAAGAAAGTGATGTTACCAAATATCTCGACAATATCGGACACATTGTTGTCGAAAATCTGATTGTCTTTTGAATGACTTGAAATTGTTCCATTTATTATATTCGAAATTTAAAAATCTTTGGCTTTGAAATGTTTTAACAAATTTCAACGTTTCCAATGTGTTTTGAAATATTTCAAGGGGTTTCTAATCATTCCAAGTGATTTCAACAGATTTCAAGAAATTTCGAGGAATTTCAAACGATTTCAAGGGAGTTTAGATCAATTAAGGAGATTACAAAAAATGTTATGGGATTTCAAGAGATGTAAAAAGATTTCCGGCGATTTCAAATAATTTCTAGATACGATAAAGAATTGTAAAAGATTTCAAATATTTTCACAGAATACCTATGAATTTTAATCGATTTAAGGAGATTTCAAGGGATTTAGAGAGATTAGAACGATTTTGTAAAAGTTTTCAATTTCAAGATATTCACGGGATATGACAAAACTCTTACAATCTTCAAGTGGTTTCAAAAGATTTCAAGGGATTTCAAGAGATTTCTAGAGACCTCAAAGTATTTTAAAATATTTTAAGGATTGTCGAAGTATTTAAAAATATTGCAAGGGATTTCACAAAATTTCAAGTTATTTCTAAAGATCTTGAGGCTTTTTAAATGATTTCAAGGGGTTTCAAACAAATTTATGGGATATCACAGGCTTTCAACATTTTCCAATTGATTATGACGCATTCAAAAAATTTTTGAAGTTTTTGAAAGTATTTAAAATTATTTTAAAGGATTTCATGGAGTCTAAAAAAAATGTATAAGATTTCATGAGCTTTTAGAAGTTTTCAAGGCATGTTAAGAAATTTTTAATATGAAAATATTTTTTTTATTTCTTATCCATTTTTTCAATAAAAATTTAGGGTAGAAATACTGTTTGTGATTTCGTTTGTCCCACCAGTAGCCATTCTTAAAATATTTCCATACTTAAAGTTTCTTAACATGCCTTGAAATCTACTGAAAGATCATGAAATCCTATACATTTTTTTCAAATCTCATAAAATCCTTTAAAATAATTTTGAATATTTTGGAAAACTTTACAATTTTTTTAAACACACCGTAATTGAAAAATGTTGAAAGCCCGTGAAATCCCATACATTTTTTTTGCAATCCCTAGAAATCCTCTGACTTTTCTTAACATGTTTAGAAATCACTTGAAATCATGTGAAACCCCTCAAAATCTTTAGAAATAACTTGAAATCTTGTGAAATCCCTTGAAATATTTTTAAATTCGTTGACAGTCGTTGAAATATTTTAAAATACCGTGTGGTCTCTAGAAATATCTTGAAATTCCTTGAAATATTTTGAAAACCACTTAAAACCGTTAGCAGTTTTGTTATATCCCGTGAAATATTTTGAAATTGAAAACTTTTACAAAACCGTTCAAATCTCTCCAAAAACATAGAGGTCTTCTAAAATTAATCGAAACCCATAAAAATGTTGTAAAATCCCTTAAAATCCTTTTATAGGCCATGAAGTCTCAAAAGATTCTTGGAAAACTTACTTGCAATCCTTTTATACATACTGTGAAATCTTTTCAAAAATCCCTCAAATCTTTTCAAATACTTTGCAATTCTTACAAATTGTTTGAAATCCATTGAAACCTTTAATAGTTTTGTGACATGCCCTGAAATATTTTGAAATATTTTCTTCGTTTAAAAAACAAAGGTAAGTATTAAAAATTGGAGTTCTTTATCTGGCACTTTCACTCTGTATTCCTAATTAAAGAAATTTTTCAAAATTTCATGCAACTTGTGCGATTTTTTGAAAAAAGCATTCTATTCGACCCGGGGCCTGTGTGATTTATATTATAAGTTTATAATTTAAAAAAAGTTTATATCACTATTTTGCTACTATTTTACAAAATTTATGCCACTATTGACATTATTTTTAATCTCTGAAGTGAATCGGAGCCCTGATCATCTCAAAACTATTATTCTGCTCTCTTATATTTATATTGAGACTTACAATAAACACATTCTTGTTTAATTTACAGATTGCGAATATAAAAAAGGCGCTTGCAGCTCAAGCAGGAGGAGGCGGTGTTCAAGAAGCTGACATGGCTGGGGGTGGCACAGGTACTGGAGGTAGTGAATCTGGCAGAGAGGCATTACCAGTTCCTCCAGATGCAAAGAAAAAGCAGCAGAAGGCGAAGGGTATTAGAGGCAGCGGTAAGTTCTGGAAGACTTAAAAACCTAATTATATCCAAGTGATTTTCATCCTCGTTTCTGATGACTAACACTACATCAGTGTGCTTTTTTATACTTTCATTAAAAATATTCTAAAGTTTGAAAGAAAGAAACCGTTCTCAAAGCTTCTTTACTCGTTCGCGAGATTTAGATTTCAAAAAGTTCCTCAGAATAAAAGTTCTCATGTAGACATTTCTTAGAAGCAACCCTTGAGCTGCTGACTCTAGTATGCGATGAAAAATCGTCTTCACTATTTAAGACTGCAAAGAGTTTTCTCAAAAAAGAGAGTAAATCAGGGTGGAAGATATAATCTTCAGTTATTATTAATTAAGTCATGTAAATAAAGTGTTTGAGGTATTTTCAAGCTCAGATGTTGTCTTCGTTGCTCTTGTTGATTTTTGAGTTTGAACTTGAAATCCTCTGACATTAACACTGATACCTTACTCAATTATCCGGACTGCGTTTGTACAATTTCTTTTCACAAGCGGATTAGAACTTATGATTGACAAAGGAAGGACTTGTGATTTTTACCCTGTGATACTGATATTACTCGCATTTAACGTTTCGATAATATGTAAGATTTTGTCATCGAAGAAACTAAAGTACGTCGATTGAGTCTTACCTATTTATTAACAAAATGGTCGTCGAAGACTTTTGCTTTTTCACTGCCAAAGAGGTAGCTGTGGAAATGAGCGCATTTCGCAACACACATTAATGTTATAAAAAATTTCAAATCGATGCAAAATTCTAGGGCTTAGTTTAAAATTAACAAAGTGGTTTAGAATTTAGATGCTCAGTGTCTCAGAATTTCAAGGGTTCGTTTATTTCTTAAATTTTTCAATTATAATGTCGTATTTCTCGTGAAGTTTTTCACATCTAAATGTTTTTATCGGTTGATGGCACATATTCACATACTAAAACCGACCAGTGAATTTGAATTGGAGCTTAAAGAAATTTTATATCAATTGTTGAAATATTTCTTCACTGGTCAGTTTAATTTTAAACCACCGTTTTAGATTCGACGATAAGGTAGCTTAGCTTAGTGAAGGAAAAGAAAATGTTAGATTAAAGAGTTGTAATTGCTAATGGAATAAAAAGTCATTTATTTTAGTGAGGCTTTTCTATTTCTCTTTTCCCTTAACGCCTCATCCTGTACTATGGGAAGAATTCTCGAAGAAATCAGACTTTTATTCAGTCAGCGTACAGAAGTACACACAGGGAATTAGGAAGAAATTTTCATTTGAGATTTTATGGTTTCTAAGCCACAAAATCGATGCACATCTAGCGTGTACATAGTCTTTGGTGTTCTTAATCCTCTTCTAAAATTTTTCATGATCGAATTAGTCTTACATCATCCGACTAATCGGGATTTTCAGGACCTTCTAGTCTGATTGACGACAGCATGAACTGACTCTAATTGATTAGAGAAACGGGGCAGATCCGGGATCGATATTAGGTGTGCGGATTTTGTATGCTGGGCAATAGTACAACGCCATCTTCTTGCTGTGTGTAATTTTTGTACTTTTCGCAAATAAAGCTCACCTCTTCCGTACAGTCCTGATTATTCTCTTTGATTTTTTTCATTAGATATCTCTTTGATTTATTTTTATTAGTTACTTTTTGAATTTTTAAACAGAGAAAAAGCTAGGGAAATGTTGCAATTTAAATTTCGCGCCATAATTAGGCGGAAGCTGGAGGTTATGTTTAAGTGTGGCCTATAGCAATGTGCTGTTGGAAGTTTCCTTTGGAAACTTACTTTTTGAAAGTTTCAAAATGCGAAATTTATGATCAGTGAAATTTTTAATGAAAATAAAATGTTAATTTTCAGTCAAATAGTTTAATTTTTTCCCAAAATGTTGAATTTTCAAGCCAAAAAGACGAGTTTTCTATAAAACAGTTGAATTTTTAACCCATAAATATGATTTTTCAACAAAAAAGTTAATTTTCCACTAAACAGTTGAATTTTCAAAAAAAAAATCTAATCTTTAACCAAATATTTGACTTTTCTACCAGAACAATTTGTTTTCTACCAAATATATGAGTTTTCAACAAAAAAGTTAATTTTGAACCAAACAGTTTAATTTTTCACAAAAAATGGAATAGTTACATTATCAGTTAAAAAAATTAATTCTCAATAAAAACAAGAGAAATTTTCAACAAAATAGTTTAATTTTTCAACCAAAGAGAAAAAGTTTCAACTAAAATGATGAATCTTCGATAGAATAAATGAATTTTCAACAAAAGAGTTCAACATTCAACCAAATATAGTTGAATTTTCAATTGAAAAGATGATTTTTCAGCCAAAAATATTCATTTTCTACAAGCACCAAAAGAGACAAATTATCAACCAAATACATGAATTTTCAACTAAATATTTGAATTTTAAATTTAAAAAAATTATTTTTCAACCAGATAGTTCAAGTTTTAACTAAAAAAGGTAAATTTGTAACCAGAAATAAAATAGTTAAATTTTCACTTAAAAAAATTAATTTTCAACCAAAAAGGAAACGAATTTTCTACCAAAGAGATGAATCTTCAACCAAAAAAAAGGAATTTTTAACCAAATAGTTTAACTTTCAACCAAATATTGAAAAATCTACTATTATATTTTTGGTTCAGAATTCATCTACTTTGGTTAAAAATTCGACTATTTGGTTGAAGATTTAACTTTTTTTTTTGAAAATTCGTTTTTTATGTCAGTTAAAAATTAATTTCTCTAACTGAAAATTTAACTTTTCCATTCTTGGTTGAGAATTGATTGCTTTTAGTTTATAATTAAACTATTTGGTTTAAAATTAATTTTTTGGTTGAAAATTTATATTTTTGTGTTGAAAATTCAACTTTTTTGTAAAAAATTCGCCCTTTTGGCTTGAAAATTTAACTGTTTTGTTGAAAATTCGTCGTTTTGGATAGAACAATCAACTATTTGGTTGAAAATTAACTTTTTTGCTGAAAATTCAAATTTTCGGGTAGAAAATTCAACTGTTATCTAGACAATTCGCATTTTGGCTGTTTGGTTAAAATTAATTTTGTTTGGTTGAGGACTCAATTATTTTGTTGAAAATTCGTCTTTGTTGGTTGAATTAAACTGTTGTTGATTTAAAATTAAAATCTTGCCTGGTTGAAATATCGATCATTACATTTTTCGTGGAGAATTCATATTTTTTATTTAAATTCAACTCTTTTCGATTTAAAATTAAAATCTTTTTTTGGTTGAAATATTAAAACCATTATATTTTTCATTCGGGATTAATCTTTTTTTATTAAAAATTCAACTACTTGGTTGAAAGATGAACTTTTTTGTTATAATGTCCTTTGAAGGTTCAGCATTGCAGTTGAAAATTCAACTATTTTTTTTGAAAATTTTATTATTATTTTTTTTAAATTCTTTTTTTGGTTCAAAATGCAACTGTTTTTGGTTAAAGTTCAATCTTTTTTGTAAAAGAATTCGACAAATTGGTTGAAAGTTCATCTCTGCAGGTTGAAAAATCAACTATTTTGTTGAAAACTCATCCCTTTCGCCTGAAAGTTCCACTATTTGGTTGAAAATGCAATGTTTTGGTTGACAAGTCATTTTTTTAAAATTCATCTTCGTATTGGTTGAAAATTCAACGATTTTGTTAAAAAGTCAACTGTTTACGAAAATTCATCTATTTTGTTGATAATTCGTCTTTTTGGATTCAGAATTCGTCCCTCATAGCTGCAAATTCGTCTTATTTAGTAGAAAAGTTCTTGGTTAAAAATTCACCTTTCTTGGTAGAAAATTAAACTGTTTTATAAAAAATCCATCTTTTTGGCCTGAAGATTCAACTATTTGTTTAAAAATTCAACTGCTTGTAGTGAAGCCGAATCTTTTTTGTTTAAAAATTCGACCACTTGGTTGAAAATTTATCTCTTTTGATAGAAAATTATTTTTTTTTACAAAAAACGGCAGTCAGGAAATAACAACAAAATAATGTATAAAATATAAATAAGTTTTATGTACAAAATTCATAAAAACGGTTTGAATTAAATGATTATCAATCATGATACAAAATTTCAAACTTTGGCGCTTTTATCGGCATCCATAATTATTATAAATGTATCTAAAGATGCTAAAGTTTCAAAAGTTTCACTGACTTTGAAACTTTTCATTGAAATTTTTAGCTGAATGTTTCAAAAAGTATAAATTTTTGAAACGACACATTGCTAGTGTGGCCATTCACCAGCTTCTAATTAGGCTGGACACCCAAAACTCAGAGCAGATGTCGCCACTCCTTTTGGCGCTGTAGGGCGTACGTTTTCTATAATTCTGTATTGTTCATGGCGATCAGGATCAGGCTAAACTTGGCGCATGCTTGTAAATATAGCCTCTACTGCGCATGCCCGAAATTTCAGCTAATAGTTGGTCGTCATGAATAATAGAAAATGCTAGAAAACTTGCGCCCTACGGCCGCCAAAAGGAGTAGCGACATCTCCTCTGAGTTTTGGGTATCCAGCCTAATGACCCTGCTTTTGCTACTTGAAGTCTAATTTACAACACAAATTAAAAATACCAATTCAATATTTGCATATTAATATTATTTATTATTCTGATACACTTTAAGTTCTTCGTCACCATTTAAATACGTATTTAAAATATTCTTAGCTTGAAAACACATCATTCGTTTGCACTTTACGTTGAAAATTCACTTCCAGATACAAAGAGAAGATGATCTACGTCTTAAGGATATTCACTGCGTAGAGTCCAATTCAAAATTGAGCAGTTTTATAAATTATTATTATTATAAAGATTGGATGAATTTTGTGATTGCCTGTACGTAGAGTACATCCTTAACTGCTAGAATTTCGTTTTTGTCACACCCATACCAACAATTTCGTTGTCTTAAAATCTAGTTTAACAAAGATCGATGCGTTTTATTTACACACATGTTGTTGAAGATGAATGATTTGTTTTGAAAATCACGAAATACGAGTGTATTTTGGTCTTCCTCGTAATATTCAAGACTACTTATGCTAAGAAAATGAATATGTTTACACATCGAGAAATCGAATATTTCTCGAAATGGCTTTTATAATAACCCTTTCTTAATCACAACACGTTATTGCTTTCAGCAATATAAATAGTATTTATTTAACATTCGCTTTAGACTCTCGTTAAAACATTACTTTATTTACAGAAACGAATTCTTCGCCATTTGCATCAAAGAGATGAAGGAGGTCAAGAGGGATTTGAAATTTTGAATTTGGATCCAGAGTCAAAGTAGGCTCCGGGCATTGGGCTCAGATATGCAGAGAAGCCTACTCAGAATTTTTACTGGAATATCCTGGAAGTATTAAAAATAAAAACTTTTTACATAAATCTACGGGTTTTTTTAAAATTTACATACTGCTCATCAAAGAAATTTGTAGTTATTTTGAATTTAAATTTCACCGATGACTGAAGAACTGACTTGATAATAAAAAGAAAATTATTTTGAACATTGTTTGTTTTGACCCTTCAAGTAAATTTACCTACAACTATTTTCTATATACCTATGCGAGAATTTACTGCACGTGTTTTTTGCTATTCGAACTTAATTCGTATTTACACAGTTTTTTGCAGTTTCGGTACAACAATTTTATGCACGAATATTTAATAGCGATTTAAAATATTTATAATGTGCGGTAAGATTTAAAATAGGCGTCGTCATCATCACAACATTGCGTTTAAATGTTCTGAGAGTTCTTTATCACACATATTTCTACGTTTTCCAATTCCTATAGTCTGCAGAGATAAGATGAAAAGATGAGAAGTTGGGAAAAGTTCTATTTTCTCATTTTACAAAAGACGAATTCTACTTTTTCATCAGAAATTTTGTATTATTCGGAAGAATTCGTTTGAGTGGGTGACATTTTTTTATTTGCAAAGAATTGAGTTTCTTTGGTGAAGTACTTTTGTGTACTTTTATAAATAGAATCATTCGATTTTGCATTTGCAATGTCTAATGGTTTTTTATATTTTTTTATGCTATTATTAATGTATAAGTACTTGAGAATTATCATCTCAGAATTTATGTACAAAATTAGTTCTTTTACATGGAGCTTCAACCACTTTGATTATATTTAGATCGGTTAATTACTTTATAATTTCATCACAGCGTGAAAGAAAAATTCGATTATACAGAGTAACCTGGAATTTAATGCAGAAAAGTTATAAAAAAAAAATTAACAGGTTTTTGGATATTTGAAATTATGTATATTATTCCTTATCCATTTTTTAAACTCCGATTTAGATTTCTACGCAGCATCTGTTTCTAAGTTACCCTGTATATTCGGTTTCCTTTAATATACTAAAGAAATTTTAATCAAGTTTTGAACTCAGTATCGATTTGCAGAAATGATTAAATAAACTTTTTTTTTTCTATACTCAATGTAGAGTTGTGAATGAAGGAAAATATAAATGCTGATATGTTCTTTGTCTCCAAAATAAATTGGCCGTAAATGCTTTTTGAAACCTTCATTTTAATTTTGTGAAAGAATATTGGGAAAAATAGTGATACTTTTTAAAAAATTTAACAGTATTTAATTGTTTTGAGTCATCTATTAAATTTATTTTTATTTTCATCCCAAAATTTATTGTTATAACTAGCTTAACATGGTCGTTATAAGTTCTGTCCCTGTATATTTTCCATTTTCTCAGAGGCTGTTAATAAAAAATATTTAGAAATCTGAGAATATCAAAAGAATCAATTCTTTCATTTATTTATAACTTATTTTTACTATAAATTGCTAATTAAATATTTTAGTAATCTTTATCATTGCAATTCATAAAAAAGAAAGTGTAGAATTATTTGCCTAATAATTAAGCCATCAAACTAATTGTCGAGTTATGTGAATTGAAAATGAAACGACTACAAATTTAAAATACTGGTAAACTGAAACATTTACAATTGCACAATTTTACACAGAAGCGCAATTTCTAATTCTTAGCATACAAAATTGAGTAATTTGAAACTTCGAAGCCTAAACTAAACAAAAATTGAACAATAATTGAAGAATTTTAATTCAAAATCAAAATAGAATTTTCAATTTTCGTTTCTCAAATAAGATCTGTTTTTAGATAATTTGTTTGTAATGAGCTCTATTTTGTTTCGCTCATTTTATTGAAATTTTCTTGCCTTACCCGATTAGTTTTATTTTTTCATAAGGGGCCATCCATAAATTGCGTAACAGATTTTTTTTTTTTTTGGGGGTGGGGGGTTAGATAGACATTGTTACTTAATTTTTTTCAGAATCATGACGACACGTGATTTCTAGATACATATTTGAAAGATTTAAAGTGGTTTCATCCGATTTCATTTGATTTCATGGTACTTTACAGGATTTCAGAGAATTTCGAAAATTTTAAATTTTTAAAAGAAATTGTAAAAGACATTAAATATTTCAAGATGATTCACGAGATATTAAAATTTTTAAATACGGGAGTTCAATCGATTGTTGTGGGATTGAAAGGGATTTCTGGGGTTTAAGGAATGTTACAAGATTTAAGGAATTTTATAGGATTTCCAAGAATCTCAAAGATTTTAAGGGAATAAAAAAATTTTACGGTCTAACAAAGGTTTATTTTTTGGGTGTTTTAAGTTTCAACAGGGTTCAATCATATTCCAATTATTTTTAATAGATTTGAAAAATATGGAAAAGATTTCCAAGGATTTTAGAGGATTTTAACGGATTTCAAGATTTTTTAAAGGATTTCAGTGGATTTGAAAGCTTTTCAGGGATTTTAAAGGATTTCAGTGGATTTCAACGAAGCTTTTCAGGGATTTTAAAGGATTTCAGTGGATTTCAACAAACTTTAATGAATTTTCAGGGAATAAATAAAATAAAATAAAATTTCAATGGACTTGTATGGATTTCAAAGATTTCAAGGGACTAAAAGATTGGAGAGAGTGTCATGGATTTCAACAGATTTAATAGGATGAAATGAAATGAACTTTCAAGGAATTTTATGGGATTTCAACGTACATATTTATAGAGAACTTTAGGGAATAAACAAAATTCAATTTAATTTTGAAGGATTTCTACGGATTTGCAATATTTTGAGAGTTTTTTTAGATGATTTCAACAGACTTAAATAGTATTTAAAGGATTCCAAATTATTACCAAATTTCATAACATTTAGTAGGAATTCAAAGGATTTTAGGAGATTTCAACGAATATCTAGAAAACTTCAGAGAATAGATAGAATAAAATAAGCTTTCAAGGGATTTCAAGGGATTTCAAAGGATTTCAATAGATTTCGAGAGATTTCAAAGCATTTTGAGGTACTTTTAAGAATTTTGTAGGATTTTAATAGATTTCAAGAGATTTTAAATGATTTAAATGAATTTCGAAGATTTGAAGGTATGTCATAGGATTTCAAGGAATTTCAGGAGATTCAACCGATTTTTAGAGAACTGTAGGGAATAAATCAAATTAAATTCAGTTTTAAAGGCTTTCTACAGATTTCACATATATCAAGGGAATTTTTAGATGATTTTAAGAGATTTAAAGAGTATTTGAAGGATTCCAAATAATTTACAAATTTCATAAGATTTAGTAGGATTTCAAGGGATTTTAGGAGATTTCAACTGATATTTATACAACTTTAGGGAATAAAGGGAATTAAATCAACTTTTAAGGGATTTCGAAAGATTTCAACAGATCTCGAGGGATCTTAAAGCTTCTTTTAAGGTATTTTAAAGAATTTTGTAGGATTTTAATAGATTTCAAGCAATTTCAGGAGATTCAACGGATTTCTAGAGAACATGAGGGAATAAATTAAATTAAATTTATTTTTAAAGGATTTCTACGGATTTCAAATATTTCAAGGCATTTTTTTAGATGATTTCAACAGATTTCAAAAGTATTCAAAGGATTCCAAGTGATCAAAAAATTTCAAAGGATTCATGAGATTTCAAGGGATTTTATGAGATTTCAACAGATATGTAGAAAACTTTAAGGAATAAAAGAAATTAAATGAACTTTCAAGGGATCTCAAAAGATTTCGAGGGATTTCAAAGCATTTTGAGGTATTTTAAAGAACTTCACAGTATTTGAACAGATTTCAAGTTTTTAAAAATGATTTGAATGGATTTTGAAGATTTAAAGGTATTTGAAAGGATTTTAAGAAATTTTAGGGGATTTAACGGATTTTTAGGTGACTTTAGGAAATAAATTAAATTAAATTCGACTTTAAAGGATTTCTACGGATCTCAAATATTTCAAGGGTTTTTAGTGAGTTAGTTATCTAGTTCTCTACTGCCACACATCAAATATGCACTTAGCTTTGTTATAAACAATTTCAGTTAACAAATAGAATATTTAGAAGGCAAAGAATTTATGTTCTCGAAAAAGGAGTAAAATTGTGGATTTATTATACAGTTACTTTATAATAATAAAAATGTAAAATAAACAAACTATTTGCCTTTTCTGTGTGTATGCGAATTTTGTGTAACTTTTTTAAAGAAGAAATATGCTCAAAAGTTACTTCTATACGTCAGTCTATTGAAAGCTTCAAGTCTGAATTTAAAATGGATCAAATTTTTATTCTTCTCTCCATATCACGTAGTTTTTCAGCTCTGCACTGTCTCTTCTTTCTCTTTCTAATGAGCCGAGAAGATGGGTCATCTATATCTAGATTGCAGTGCAATCCTTGTTGCTTGAGGAAGACTGTCCTGCCAATGCTTGACTAGGGCGGAACAAACAGTTGAATTGTCAAGCCGAAAATAAGAACCGCCAACAAAAAAGTTTACTTAAAATCAAATAGTTGAATTCTCAACTAAAATCATGAATTTTAAACAAAAAAATGAGTTTTTCACAAAGTAGTTCAATTTTAAACCAAGTTGTTATTTTTCAACCAAAAGTCTGAATTCTCAACAAAACATGTAACAGTTGATATTCCAACCAAAAAAGTTTTTAATTTATAATCAAAAACAGTTGAATTCAACTACAAAAGGCTGATTGAAAAAAAGTTGAATCTACAACCAAAACAGGTTAATTATGAACAAAACAGTTGCATTTTTAACCAAAAAAGATGAAATTTCAACCAAAAAGATCAACTTTCTACCAAAAAAGACGAATTTTCAACCAAATAGATGAATGTTCAACAAGAAAAGATCAATTTTCAATTAAAAATATTAATTTTAAACCAAAAATGTAATACTTACATTTTTAACTGAAAAAGTTCTTTCTCAAAAAAAAAACAAGAGAAATTTTCAAAATAATAGTCGAATTTTCAACCGAAAAGATGATTTTTTAACCAAGGAGATTCATTTTCTACCAAAAGAGACGAACTATCAACAAAATACATGAATTTTCAACCAAATATTTGAATTTTCAATTAAAAAAGATAATTTCTCAACCAGATAGTTGAAATTTTAACTAAGAAAGATAAATTTTCAACCAAAAATGGAATAGTTAAATTTTCGATTAAAAAAATTAATTTTGAACCAGAGATGAAACTAATTTTCAAACGAAGAGATGAATTTTCAACCAAAAAAATGAATTTTAAACAAAGCAGTTCAACTTTCAACAAAGTAGTTGAGTTTTTTACCAAGAAAGATCCAAAGACTTTTTAACGAAATAGTTGCATTATAAACCAAACGGTAGAATTTTCAACCAAAAGAGATGAATACCGAACCTAATAGAACATACTAAGAAAATATCCAACTATTTTTCTTTGAATGTTATTTCTTTTTAATTGAAAAGTCTACTATTACATTTTTGGTTCAGAATTCATCTCTTTGTTGAAAATTCACCTATTTGGTTGAAGATTTAACTTTTTTTTTCAAGGTTTTTCAACAAAATGGTTGCATTTTCAACCAAACAGTAGAATTTTTAACCAAATAGATGAATTCCGTACCCAGTAGAAACCCGATAAGAAAATCCAAATATTTTTCTTTGAAAGTTATTTCTTTTTAATTGAAAAGTCGACTTTTATATGTTTGATTCAAAATTCATCTCTTTTGGTTAAAAATTCGACTATTTGGTTGAAGACTTAACTTTTTTTTTTAATTCGTATTCTATTTTAGTTGAAAATCAATTTTCTCAATTGAAAATACTTTTTTTTTCAAGAAGAAATATGCTCAAAAGATACTTATGTATATAGGTAAATCTAATAAAAGCTTCAAGTCTGAATTTAAAGATGTTCTAGGTGTACAGTCAAGTTCACAATAACTTGCTCTTTAACATGATTTATGAAATTGACAAAAAAAGGTCCATTGATTATTGAAAGAAGTAATAAAAAAATATTTGAGGTCAACATTTTTTATTCATCTATAGTTATTTGCAAATTTGTGTCTTTTCTTCTGCTTCACGCGAAAGTCGTAATTTTCATTGAATTTTAATTTACAACAGCTCATTTTATTTCTTGAAAGGTTCTCCACAATTCTATCCGTCATGTTTTTATCAAACATCATTGAGGAAATTATGTAACTCAAAAAATGACTAACTAAAAATATTTGTAAGTGTAATTTTTAAATGAAATAATTTCTACAAAAACGTGACGATAGAATTGTAAGGAACCTTTTAAGAAACAGAACGAGTTTTTGTTAATTAAAACTGAATGAAAATTACGAGTTTTGCCTGAAGTGGAAGAAAATACACAAATATGCAAATAACTACATTCAAATAAACAATTATGACCTCAACTATTTTTTCATTATTTACGCTTAGGTTTCTCTTCGAAAATTTGTTGCAATAATCAATGGAACTTTTATTGTCAATTGTATAAATTGAGATAAAGATTAATTCTACGATACCTAGATTGCAGTGCAATCCTTGTTGGTTTTACAAGAATGCCCTGCCAACGCTTGCCTCGGGCGGAACAAACAGTTGAATTTCCAACCCAAAAATATGAATTTTCATCAAAAAAGTTCGTTTACAACAAAGTTGTTGAATTTTCAACTGAAAGCATGAATCTTCAACAAAAAACAAAATGAATTTTTCACAAATTAGTTCAACTTTAAACCAAGTAGTTGATTTTTCTCCCCAAAAAGCTGAAAAAAAAGATGCACTTACTACCAAAAGAGACGAATTTTCAACCAAATAGGTGAATCTTCAACAAAAATGATCATTTTTCAATTAAAAATATCAATTTGCAATCAGAAAGAAGAGAGAGAAGAGTAACTTTCAACAAAACAGTTGAATTTTCAACCAAAGAAAAGAAGTTTTAACTAAAATACATAATGAATCCTCAATAGAAAAAATGAATTTTCAACAAAAAAGTTCAACATTCAACCAAATATAGTGACATTTTCAACCGAAAAGTTGATTTTATAACCAAGACGATTCATTTTCTACTAATAGAGACAAATTACCAACAAAATACATGAATTTTCAACCAAATATTTGAATTTTTGACAAAGTAGTTCAAGTTTCAACTAAGTAGTTGAATTTTTCAGCAAGAAAGACCAGTCTTTTTAACAACAAGGTTGCATTTTCAACCAAACAGTAGAGTTTTTAACCAAAAGAGATGAATTCCGAACCCAGTAGAACCCAATAAGAAAATTCAACTATTTTTTTTTTAAAGTTATTTCTTTTGAATTAAAAAGTTTACTATTATATTTTTGGGTCAGCATTCATCTCCTTTGGTTAAAAATTCGACTATTTGGTTGAAGATTTAACCTTTTTTTTGAGAATTCGTTTTTTATTTCAGTTGAAAATTAATTTTCTCAATTGAGAATAATTTTTTTAAAGAAGAAATATGCTCAAAGTCAAAAGTTACTTATGACAACGCT
>JAUMHM010000079.1:1232534-1262654 GCA_032362435.1 Melikaiella ostensackeni | reverse complement strand
ATGATTAATCTGCTCTGATAGATGAAACGTGCTAAACTAAAATGAGAGAACTTTTGTCGCGTTTTGTTATAAGTTAGATATACAATATGCAACGTAGAAATAGTGCGTACCTTGTCACTTATTCAATTTTAATTTCGTTAATTGAATAATTCATTCAATTTAATAATTTATTATACGATTACGGATTCCTTAGAGATTGGCTTTAGATTTGCCTCTACCAATGAAATATTTCCCTGCTATAAAGGAACATCATTTTGGCTTACAGGTCCGTTTCCTATCCTTGTGTTCAATTCTTTTGCAGGAAATGAATTTTCTTTGCAGTCCTTATTTGCTTCTTTAGATACCATGGAAGTTATTGAATTCGAATCACCTTCGTTGTTGTTTGCTAAAGTCTGAGTGGAACGTGAGACCAGCGAAGGTGGTGGCTTTCCGTTCTTCTTATTCATTGATTCCATCTCGTAATCTGAAACATTTGATGGAATAAAATATTATGGGGAAATTCTATTACTTTTTCCAATATTGTGAGGAATTTTTTAAAGAAATCTGAATTCAAATGTTTCGAAGCCAATTTCGTAGATTGGGGAATCAAAATTTGAAATTCGAATCAAGTTTCCACTTTAATTCAATTTTTACAAAAAGGGCATAGCAGGATAAGCACGTACTAGGTCGTTTGAAAAGTCCCGGGCCTAAGTAATGAAAAACATTTCTTTGAGAAAGTTCGCATTTATTCTTCAACATAGTCCTCTTCCAGCTCTACTCTTCTTTAAGTAATCAATGAGGATAATTTCTTGGAAATCCCAAAATGCTGTGGCCATCACCTTCCATGCTGACAAAACAGCCTTTGCCTTCTTTGGTGCACTCTCACCAGACAGTACCGACTGCTTTGACTGCTGCTTTGTCGCGGGTGTACAGTGGTGGATCCAGGTTTCGTCAACGGTTACAAAGCGGCGCAAGAATTCCTTTGGATTACGCTCGAACATGTCCACATTGGAGATGTTTACTATATTAGAAATCTCAGGCACATTCAATTTACGGTCATCGGTCACTAAACGGAGAACTTTTTTGATCACTTCTGGAATCTGGCGTAGTCGCGTCTGAAGGCCTCCCCGAACGTGGTTCATCATTTGTGCTCGCACAACCAAACTTAAACTCTTGCATCCACCTTTTGACAGTTGTATTCGCTCGAGCAAATGTGTCATGATACTTATCAAGCTTTTCTTTAGCTTCTTTAGCGTTTTGTCTCTCAAATAATAATGTTTATAATGAGAACACGAAATTTTTTTTTTTCATTGTTCATAAAATCACTGAGATGATAAAGCGACAATTACAATAAACACAAAGTACTTGACAGATTGTAACGAGACTTTGGATTTAGTGTTTCTAAGGTTAACACTCCACAAGAATGAAAAGGATTTTATACTAGTGGCGCCATCCGGTCGTGAGGCCAGGGACTTTTCAAGCGACCTAGTATGTGCTGCCCCTGCTAGGATCTAGTTGAGATTTTTACAATTCTTTGACACTGATGTGGGATTAAATTTCCTAAAAGATTATATTTGGCAAAAAATTGTAATGGAGTTATGGGGGTAAGAAGAAAAATCGAAAAAAGTTTTTTCTCGAAAACGGCTTAACCGATTTTTAAGAAAAAAAATGTTATGGGTTTTAATGCCGCAATGTTATAAAAAATTACGGATTTTTTTTGGAAAAAAGGCTCAAAAAAATTTCAAAATATCTTTGATTTTTTTTATGGGATGTACTTGAAGCGCAATCCCTACTTTCTCCCTAAATAATCTTTAAATAATAATCTATTATAAAATGTCCGAATTTTGTTAAGGATACCCACGAGTTTTGTGAGGTTCCCGAAAAAAGTGACTATTCCAAATATGACGCACACATTTATTTGTTTATTTTGACCCCCTCACCCACTTTCAGCATGCACCAAAAATCATCCTCTAAACGTGGATCAAGTATTTTACGGTATGTCAGTCGTAATTACTCCTTTTTTGTAGTTTTTCTTACATATCATCTATAAAAGACAAATTAAAAAGTTTTATATATTTTTTCATCATTTAATAATTATTTAAACAATTGTTCATTATTGGCATGTACCTTTTGACTGAACTAAGGCAGAGCAATGTATTTTTTTGAAAATTTTTTTAGGAACTTCATTGAATTCTAGTAAACCTTGTATTTGTACTAATTACTCGTAATTTTTCAAAAATTTATATTTGTTTAAACAATTTTTTTCGAAAAAAAATTTATACCTTCTCTGAGTAAAATAAACTAATTAGCTTAAATCGAAAATCAACACGATTGATTCACTTTGTTTTTAATTGTTAAAACGATTCTTCTGGTTTGTATGTAACTCCTGACCGGAAAAAGGTAGAAAAGTGTATAAATTTTTGCAAATCTCGTAACAAATTTTATTAGCTCCTGTTATTTTGACACTTGTTATTACTTACCAATAATGTTTCAAAAAATTTTTATTCGTTCAAACACTCTTCTATAAAATAGCCAAAGCTTTTACTTTTTCTGAATGACATGAATTAGTTAGTTAAAATTGAAAATCAGTACGTTTAGGTGTAAACTTTTGATATTTTGTCAATGAAAATTGTGTGAACAAATTGAAATTGTTAAAAAAATTATGACAGTAGTGAAACTACCAGACATACCAGAACTCGATAAATTTTGTTGAAAAATGTGCAAAAAAACTCCATTTCTCTGCCTTATTCTGGTAAAAATTACATTCAAACCATTAAAATGGTTTCAACAATTGAAAGCAAAGAGAATCGATCGTGTTGATTTTTTATACTATAAGAATATTAATTATGAGAATTATGAGAATATGTATCAATAATTTGCGATAAAATGTGGAAAAATAATTGTTTAAACAAATAAGAAATATTTAGAAAATTAATGTTTAATAAAAAATTCAAAAAAATGTTGAAAATATTTATTGGCCCATATTTTTTGAAAAAAATCCATAATTCTTTTATAATATTGTGTCATTAAAATCCATAACATATATTTTTTTTTCATCAAAATCGATTAAGCTTTTCTAGAAAAAAAAGTGTTTTTCGATTTTTCTTCTCACCCCCACAACTCCCATAAATTTTTTTTTCCAAATATAATTTTTGGGAAATTTAATCTCACGTCAGTGTCAAGTTACTGTAACAGCTTCAGCTACACTCAACTTTCCATTTAACGCCAGTCTCAGGTGTGGCCTGCGATGACCGTGAGGCTCTTCCAAGAATTTTTATGTTGTAAAAAGTCAGGGCCGTAACCATTTCCAGTAGGAACACATAATATTAATTGACTGTATTGTGTACAAATGTAGATTTTTGTTGTCATAAAAAATGGATCTTTTTAAATAATGAAGACTAATTAATGAAAAGAAAATTTTCCGCGTGTATTTAAAAATAAATGCGAAATATGCACGCGAGTATTCGAATCGCCGGCGGAAATTCTAAGAAGGTGGTAAATGGAGGCGAATTAAAGCGAAAGTTGAGTGTGCTGGAAATCTTAAAAATAAAAACTTTACAATTTATATTGAACTCGATACTGATTGCTTCTAATTTTGAATTATAAAAACAATAATTTTTATTTGAAAGAAAGAAAATTTCATTAACGAATGATTTTTTTATAACAATCGTATGGAAAACCTACTTTAGATTTTTGTAATAATTTATTTAGGGTGGTCGCTGGACCGGGAAACCGGGAACTGCCAGAGAATTTATTTTTTGACTGGGAATTTTACAAATTTTTAGAAGATAAATCTACCCAAACGCTTGAAATATCACAAATTTCATATTACATGATATAATGCAATTTAAAATAAATTCGATTTCAATTTTATTTGTTCAATTGAAATATTTTGGAATCTTTAAAAACTTTGTTAAATCTTTGTGAAAATTTTTAAATCTTTATGAAATCATGGAAATATTTAAACGCTTTGTTAACTCTTTTGAAATTTTTGAAATTTTTTTGAATTCTTTAAAATCTTTGCGAAATCTTTAAAATCTTCACATTTTGAAATCTTTGATATCTTTGTAAAATTCTTGAAATCCTTATGAAATCTTTGTGAAGTATTTAAAAACTGTTAACTATTTTGGAATCTGTGGAATCATTGAAATTTTTGTGAAATATTTAAAAACTTTGTTCACTCTTTTGAAATATTTCGGAAATGTTTAAAATCTTTGCGAAATCTTTGAAATCTTTTGAAATCTTTTGAAATCTTCGAAATTTTTGAAATCTTTATGAAGTCATTGAAATCTTTGTGAAATATTGAAAAACTTTGTAAAGTCTTTTGAAATCTTCTTGAATTTTTTAAAGTTTCTACGAAAATTAAAAAATTTTCACATTTTGAAATCTTTGATATCTTTTGAAACTCTTGAAATCTTTGTGAAGTCTTTTAAAATCTTCTGAAACATTTTGAAATCTTTGATACCTTTGTAAAATTTTTGAAATCCTTATGAAATCTTTGTGAAATATTTAAAAACTTTGTTGACTCTTTCAAAATCTTTGAAATCTTTGTGAAATTTTTGAAATCTCTATGAAATCATTGAAATCCTTGTAAAATATTTGGAAACTTTGTTGACTCTTTTTGAAATCTTTCGGAAATGTTTTAAATCTTTGCGAAGTCTTTGAAATCTTCACATTCAAAAATCTTCGATATCTTTTGAAATCTTTGACATCTTTGTGAAATTTTTGAAATCCTTATGAAATCTTTGTGAAATATTTAAAAACTGTTAACTATTTTGGAATCTGTGGAATCATTGAAATTTTTGTGAAATATCTAAAAACTTTGTTGACTCTTTTAAAATCTTTGAAATCTTTCAAATCTTTATGAAATTTTTGAAATGTCTATGAAATCATTGAAATCTTTGTGAAATGTTGAAAAACTTTGTTGACACTTTGAAATTTCTCGGAGATGTTTAAAATCTTCGTGAAATCTTTGAAATCTTCTGAAATATTTTGAAATCTTTGAAATCGTTGTGAAATTTTTTAATCTTTAGGAAATCATTGAAATCTTTGTGAAATATTTAAAAACTTTGTTCACTCTTTTGAAATCTTTCTGGAATCTTTAAAATCTTTGCGAAATCTTTAAAATCCACTGAAAAATTTTGGAAATCTTTTGAATCATTCAAATTTTGTGAAATATTGAAAAACTTTGTTCACTCTTTTGAAATCTTTGAAATCTTTTGGAATCCTTGAAATCTTTATGAAAATGTTGAAGTCAATGTGAATCTTGCTTTTTGATGTCTTTCTGAATCTTTTGAAATCCTCGTGAAATCTTTGAAATTTAAAATTGTTCAATTGAAAAGTGTTCAAAACTTTTATTTTATGCGTTTAAATTATTGAGCATTTGATTTAAAAATTTCTAAATGAAACATTTTTTAGCTTCATTTTTGAAACTTTAAAATTCAAAAGAGTTCTACTTTGAGTGCTTAAATTTGCAGCTCAGTTTTAATTACTTCAAATAAAAATAAATTCAGTTTTATGAGTTCGAATTTTTTTTTCAATGACCGTGAAAAGTTTTTGCAAACCAAGAAAAACCAGGAAATGGCCAGGAATTTTTTTCCTCGATTAAAGCGACCACCCTAATTAATTTTTAAGGCTATTTTTATAGTAATAACTTACGTTCGATTTGAGTGGAATGATCTGCAGTAGAAATATTGTGTTTTTTGGTAGTCCTAGTTTGATCACAGGTAACTGCTGTTAAAGTGACAGGTGCCATCAAATTTGACGCATCAGTCATCGCAGAACTTTTTGTCGTATTGTGCCTATTGGGCATCATACTTTGTCTCACATTTCTCTCAGGGCGAATTAAAATAATGTAAAGCTGCAAAAAACAAGAAATTTATTTGAAATGTCCTGAAAAATAATTTTTTAAAAATTAATTTGGTAGTTTTCGTGTAAAAGGATGCACAGAATTTAATTTAAAGGGCAAAAAGTACTAGGAAAAATTTTGAATCAATATCTTTGAAAAAAATTAGAATTCTTTAGTAAAACCAAAATTCTCAAAAGTCCTCACGTTGACAACTATGCTAGACAAAGAGTAAAATTAAATTTTCGTTCTTAATGAGATCGTTGTATGAATTTTAGATAACATATTTTTTAGTACTGCCTAAAATTCTAAAAATTGTATTAAATTTAAAAAATGAATACTTCATTTCTGAGTAAAAATATTTTTCAAAAAGTATCGAAAACACTATTCAAACAATTCTGTGACCTTAAAACGTCACATCCGGAAAAAAATGTTCCGGCCAATAAGGTATTTTCACTTCATCGCGAGCTAACTTCACTTCGTCGAGTGCTGGGGGGAAAAATGGCAGCAAATGTATGGGACTATACTTGATTTTTGTAATATCTTCGTGACAGATAATAATTATTATCATTTGTTTATTTTACTGAATAGTTCTAGACAAATAAGAACTAATTTCCAAAACACTTGTAGCGAAAAAGTTGTTTTTTTTGCAACACCCACATCTAAAGTTCCACTTTATGTTCCCCTCAATAATGTGTGAAGTGGCTCTTTTAAACAGTGACGCCGCAGCGTGTGAAGCAGTTACTTTGCACACCGGCAGCCATCATCGCGCATGCGCACTTTGAAACAGCAATTTTACACACGGGTTACGAATCATTAAATCGTGCCTAAATTTATTTTAGAAGTACTTCCAGCACCATTCATTTAAGAGAATTCAGAATTTATTTCAGGGGGATGGTGACCGAAAGAGAGGAAAGAGAGTAGTGGGAAGAGGTAGAGAGAGAGGGGGGGGGGGCGAAATAAAAAAATTTCGAGCATACAGGTCCGAATATTTTTTTAAAATTTTGCCACTAAGTGTATAGAAACTCCTAGCGGTAAAATACAAAAATTGAGTATACAGATCTTGTGGAATTTTCTTTTAATTTTCCCGATACGTGTTAGGAAACTCATCATGACAAAATAAAAAAATTTCGATACACAGATCCGGAATTTTTTTTCCGCTAGGTGTTAAGAAACTCCTAATGACAAAATAAAAAATTTCAAGTATGCAGGTCCGGCAGAATTTTTTTTTAAATTTTGCCTGAGTCTTATAATACTGGTGGCATTCTAAATAACTTCTAGCGTCAATAGTTAAAAAAATTGTCGCAATTTGACTCAAAAAAACTGTTTTGGCCGGGTGTTGCAAAAAATAGTGTATGATACACGTGGGTACCAGTGGATTACCACTCGTGAGATTTGAGCATTTACTTTCGAGTCCTTTTCGCTTTAGCACTCGTGTCGCTTGTGCATACAGTAAAAAAAATGTTTAAAATGATACCAAAATCAATATCATTTTGACATGCAACAAAAATAGTCATGTATCAAGTCAAGCCAAGATGGCCGACGTTCTTGGAGTAATTAAGCTCATATGCGAGCTTTTTATGATTTCTGATCGTGCAGTGTACTTGAAAAGTTGAAAAATAACAAAACTTGACAACACAACATATCTTCTGTTAAGTATAGTTGTCACTTGCGCGCGGTTAAACAAAATATTGAAATTATGACATTCGCGCCAAAAACTGGCGGCCATTTTGTTTAGTCCGACACATAACCCTGAAAGTACACTCGTGACATATGTTGCTTACTTCGCGACTCACTGCGTATATACTTTTATGCGTGTAAAGTGTAATTATGTAGTTTTTTCATATTATGGCTGAACCAAAGAAGACAATTTTTCTGTCAGTGAGCGAAAAATCTCTAACTTTGCAACAAATTGAAAACGGCGAATCAAGAAATGCGATCTTACATAAATATAAAATAAGTGAACGTCTTTTACGCAAAATTGTTCAGTGCGCCGATGAAATTATTAATAAATCCAACGACTTTGAGTACAAAAACAAAAAAAAAACAATGAGATCTGCTAAGAATGCTGAAGTAGAGGCCGCTTTATTGAAATGGTTTATTCAAAAACGAGACTCGTGTCAACCGATTTAGGCAGCGATGCTTCAGGAAAAAGCTTGAATTTTTAATGAAATGCTAAAGGGACCAGCAACTTTTAAATTAAGTTGTTAAATACGTATGCATTCGAAGATGATTATTGAATTTAGCAATAATATAACGATAATATTAACCAATTTACTGTTTGATGCATAATTTTCAAATTCGGCATAACAATGATACATAACCTCAAAAAATGACAGCTATTGACTTTATTGTTATGGTAATCAATTTTAATTGCATAAATTGCTTATTATACTTAATTGCATGATTAATAAACAATTATGTATTATGTGATGTATCGATACATTTGCATCGATGTTTTGATAATTTTTGAAAGATTGTGAAAATACTGAGGTGCCGGGTTCAGAGACTATTTTTACGGTCCTGAGTGTTTACTTACTCGTCGCTCTGAATCCGGTTGAAACTAGATTTTAATAGCCCCCTTTACTGTGCTGACCACACCCGAGGACGGCACACTAACGGGGTATGCGTGTACTTTTGAAGTTGGAACTTCGAAACCCCCTCTTTTGAGAAAAATGCCTCTAAAGTTCGTGAGTGCCATAAGCGCGTGTGTTATATTTTCTTCAAACATAAAATTTGCCTACCTCCGGGCACCTCCGGGACATAAGTAGAATGTCACGAGATGGAGCATTGATTGCAGTATGATTTCCGGTCGAAACCCCAAATAGTCCGGTGAGTAGTGACCATTTTTTAAATTAATTGTGCAAATCGTGTCTATGCAAGATAGGAAAAAATGTTGAGAAACAAAATTGTTCATTTCAAAAAGATCTACAAATTTTCTTCACACCACTTTTCGAAAAGACGCATAGTTTTTTTCCTTTTTTTGGCTATGTTTGAGTCCGATCGATTTTTAGTGTGGGTGCACTAAAGAAAAGACGCCCCATATGTGTCATCATGAATCGAATTAAGATAATTACGTCCATGATCAGAGTATAAGACCTCATTACAAAAACTCAAAATGTGATTTGGAAATATTTCGGAAATAGAACTAGCTATAACTTTCGTCTTTTCGTTTTTCGAAGCTTAGAATGCATACAAGTAAAGAAATCAGTACCGAGTCTCGTGAGGTGAACGTGATCCTCAGAGCCGATTTTGGCAAAAAAAAAAAACGGCGGTACCATTCACGCTAGCCCGTTTATGTTTCAATTCATATCATGACCTCAACAATTGAGTTTAATTTCAATCTCGTTCAATTGCATGATGATATCTGCGAAAAAGTCAATCAAAGAGGATAAAAACTGAAGTCAAATTCATCCGGATTAATATCGTGTAGCTTCCCTAAAAGTTGAAGTCAATTTTATTCCATTCGGTGAGCGGAGACCAGGTGAAACTAATTCACGTGGAAATCCGCGCGGAATTCGCCTGAAATCCGGGCCTAACGGCTCATTCGGACGGATTGTACATGGATTTCGCGCGGTGTTTTGAAATTATTTTCCGCTTGAATTTTGATCGAACTCCGCGCGGATTTCCATGTCACATTCGCGCAAATTATTTCCACCTGGAAAGACATATGTCCCAACCTAAATCAAGGTAAAAATACGATAATAGAAGTTAATTATATATTATACGATTATATAGTTGTACTAACAATTCGCGCGAAATTGTTTCGGAAATCTGCGTGCAATTTACCAGAGATTTGCCTGAAATTCGCCCAAAATCCAGACGGAGAATGGTTCCAAAACGCCGTGTGAAATCCATGTTGAAAATATCTGGTTGTAAGCGATCTCTACATGGAGATTAGAAACTAGAAGTTATATTATTTTAATTCCAAAACGGCGACTTAGCAGAGTATCACTCTGGGAAGAGTAAGCAGTACACTACTATGCGTTTTATTTAGAAAGGCCCCACTTAAATTCGTCACTTTGACTCTCAACTACGCAGTTAATGAAAAAATTACAAAAAAATAGCACATAGATTAAAGGAAAGCTTTTTTTCACATCACGTGATGCAGCGCTCATCCAAATAAGAAATTAAGTTTCAAGAATACAGCGTACGAAAGGTAAAAAAGCGTGGATTTTTCGTGTCTGGTCGTCGTTACTTAACTTTAACCTACGGTATCTTTGCAAGTTAATATTTTTAAATTCCGAAAAAAATCACAGCAATTTTTTGATATTTTGACTGAACTTAGCTATTAATTAAAACTCAATATATACGAAATTGTTAACATATTATGCACTTAATCATAAGGATGCTATTTCTCTTACTTTATACAGTACAAAGTTGCACTTGGGCTCAAAAGAACTGTATGAATTTTGTAAATACAGTAATGCAAAAATGGAATAAATAATAACTAAATGTAACTTGTTCTGAACAAAATTAATTTTGAGTCCAGCGCTTCGTTGTGTTGGTGTGAAGTCACAGCGGGGTGTTTCTACCGGCATTCAGAACTTTTCTTCTCGTTCTAATCTGGAGCCTGGAAAGAAGAAACAGATACCTTCATATTCAAAGTCGTAGGATACCGATACTTCATTTTTTGTGAGATTGCATAGAAATATATTTTATTTTCTTGAAGCTTTTTTAACTTTATAATAATGGCATAATGATTGAAGAAAAAATAATTTAGTTTTTTTTCCTTAAGAACAATTCAATAAATCGAAAATTCCTGCAATATTCTATATCGAGAATCTGTTGCTACTGACTTCTGCTTGAAAATGGGTACTAACCGCTTCGATAGATTAAGGATGAAAAGACGAGCACAAGTGAAAAAATGGATTTTTAACACAAAATATATGTACGTTCATATTACAACAACCCACCCGGTAAGAAGAGAAGAGTTCATAAAAATTCAGAATCTGAATTCCCATTAATACGCGAATTTTCTTGTATCTAAAATTCCACCAACGAGTGGAAAAAAAAGCAAAACCTATTCCTTTTAATCGATTTAGAAAAATTTAATGGAAGCCTATTGGGAGGAATTAAAAAGTGGAAAAATGCAAAAGAAAGAATAGAAAGGAATAGAATAATGTCACTTTGAAGACGCAACTGTGGATTGAAATAAGTGCATTTTTAAAAATAAATAAATGTTATATTACATTTATAAATTATGGGTGAAAAAAGAATTTGGGTAAATTATGTGAACATTTTTTATTCATATATTGAACAGAAACATATTTTGACCGATTTTATATGAAATCTGTCTTAGAACATTTAAGGCCATGTGAGCGTAACCTCAAAAAAAATGTTTCACATTTTTTTTCACCAACTTACGTTCACACGAAACGCAATATCGAGTGAAAAATTTCGAAAACTAAATAAAAAGCGCTAAGGAACGTTTGTCTGATCCTAAATTTTTATAATTATAAAAAGAGCAGGAAAAAAACTTTTTCTATAATTTTAAAAAATTTAGGACCAGGCAAACGTTCCTTAGTGATTTTTATTCAGTTTCCGAAACTATGTAAGTTCACATGTTTTGTGCACAGATTAAAAGGAATTGAATCAATCGAAAATACAGCATGCAAGTATGGAATTAAAAATAACCTTGACAAAAAAATTGAAATTTCCAAACTTATATTCCACGAGAAGGAATAGAAACCATGTAAGTGCACATATTTTGTGGACAGATTAGAGAAAATTATATTAATCGAAAATACAGCATATAAGTATGGAGTTAAAAATAACCATGAGAGGTGTATCTACTGCTCGGATTAAGAGGAATTAAAAAAGTGGAAAATGTGTTCGCCTGCATGGAATTCAACACAAATGGCAATCGTTAAAGAAATAGAAAAGAATTGGTTTCGGAGATAAACCTATTATTTCGTTGGGCACTTCTCCCGATGGAAAATTAGCACATTCAAAAAAATTAAATAATTCTCATTCTTTCATTTAAATATGAAAGTATTAATTTTTCTCTATTCTTCTCTTCTTACCGGGAACCTTCTTACCGGGTTATTTCCCGCTAAAAATAACCCGGGACTCTAACTCCGGCGGCATTTGCAGAAATATGGGGTGCGAAAGAGCTTTTACGATTAAAGTAATACTCAACTGTTTCCAAAAGGACCACTTTTGATTAACACCTGATTTTAACAAATTCCAAAGGAACCAGTTTTTTTGTAGAGCCGCAACATCATAGAACCCCTAGTTTTTTTCTGTGTAATGGTTCACTCATTTTACCAAAAGATATCTATTTTACTTAAATATAGTTAACAAATTTGAGGATGTTAACAATTTTTTAGAAATGTGCTATTGGTTTGGATTATTACCTTTTTCTTTTTGGAGAATGAAATCATCTGAATAGATTGGTTTTAAATCAACCCACAAAAATTATAGCAAATTGCTATTCAGTTAAATGATTTTAGGTAAAATAAATATTAGGGGAAATAGAATATGGGGAATATTCATGCACCTCAAGGCCGAATTTCCTCCTAAGGTGCCGATAACCGGTGCTCTTACCCTGCTATAGTAGTCCAAAATTTGAACGGATTGAAAAGTTGTCTTCGAGTGGTTCTACACTATGGCGTGGTCACTGGTCAGCGGTTATTCATCGTATGGGACTTGGTACGTTTAGTCAAGTTTGAAGTGGGTCACTAGGGTATGGCCCAATAGCACGATCTCTGTCTCGTCAAACTGGCAAAAGAATCTTCGAATTAATGAGTAAAACGCTCCCACTAAGCATGTTTCTTGGGAAGCATTCGTTTGGAATTCTACCGCAAATTTAGGGTCATAAAAACAAAATTGAACTCGTAAAATCTCAAGGTTTAAAAGCAAAAAGACTGTGCTAATGAAATGCTCTCTCTTTCTCAATCCAAACATAATTTAAGTATATTATTATCGCTTTATTACTATAACTTTAATTACCAACAGCGTATAATAACCTACACTTTCATTTAATTGATCCTATAATCTTTTAAAGATTGGGTACACTGAGATTGAGAAAATGAGCTGTCACAGATTCTACAACTGATTAAAGAACTTGCAGGAGCTTGAAAAAATTATTCTTACGTAAAGAATGAATTCCTAAAAATCTGTCTTATATTCCAAGCCTCTAAAGTTCAATTTAAAGTTCAAAAGTCTTAAGGTCAGGTGCTGCAATATATCAGTGATTTTTCCAAGTTGAAAAGTAGGTTCAATTCGACGTACCATTGGTTATTTAATTTCTATTTTCACGAGAAGTTTAGCTAATATGCAACACTCTCGACAAAATCCAAAGAGTATATTTTCTTTTAAATTCTAATTTAAATTTCAATGTGAAAGTGTATAATTTGGTAATAATAATCGTGCTATACTAAAGTGGGCTTCATAGCTATTTTAGGAATGTGGTGTTATGTGGTTGGTAATGACCCTCTGATGATGATGTCTGTTACACTAAAAGCATTAAAAATTACTGACGAGTGAAATTCATGCATCACGGATACGAAGGTGGCCAATTTAGGTTAGCGTCACCGTTTTAGCGTCATAAAGATTTCTCTTTCACTGCAGGATGCTCAGAAAATCCGCAAATAAAGGAACGTTTACATCACCAAGAAGGATTTACAATATTCTATGTAAAATGCTAACTACACTTTGCTGATTCTCAAGTTTCTTTAAGTTGTCGCCCATTGATTGGCATGGAGACCAGTGATGGGTAAGTTACTTTTTAAAAGGAACTAGTTATCGTTACCGTTACATCACGAAAAAAGTAACTAGTTATAGTTATCGTTACCGATTTAAAATGTTACTTTTTCTTAGTTACTTTTGTATTATAGAAATATATATCCAAATTTAATTTTTACACAACTTCATTTATATCTGTCGAGTAACAGCCGTTATACTTTTTATTGAAAGTCGTAGCTTAGTCATAACTGACGTCATATTTCTGAAAAATTACAAAATAAATTTTCAGTTGAAAAATGTAATAGATCAATTTTCAGTTAGAGAATTCATTTTCGACATATAAAATAAATTTTCAACAAAATAGTTGAATTTTCAGCCAAAGAGATGAATTTTCAACTAAAATGATGATTCGTCAACTAAAAAATGAAATTTTCACAAATTAGTTCAACTTTCAACCAAAAAAGATTTCAATTTTAATTCAAAAGCAGTTGAACCAAGAAGATAAATTTTTTAACAAAAAATGCGAATTTTCAAAAAAATACATGAATTTTCAACTAAAAAAGATCAATTTTCAATCAAAAATGGAACAGTCTAATTTTAAATTGAAAAAATTAAGTTGATATTTCAACAAAAAAAGACTTTAGTTTTAGGTCCAAAAACGTGTGAAATTGCTGCCAAAATAGAAGAATTTTTAACTGAATAGAATGATTTTCTATAAAAATTGTTCAATTTTGATAGAAATAATTAAATTTTTAAACAAATAAGTGAATTTTTAACAACAAAAAAATGAATTTTCAACCAATAATAGTTGGATTTTCAGCCAAAGAGATGAATTTTCAACTAAAATGATGAATCTACTACCAAAAAAATTAATTTTCAACACAGTAGTTGAGCTTTCAACCAAGTAGTTGCGTTTTCAACAAAAAAGTTCATTTTCAATTCAAAAAGACAAATTTTCCACAAGCCAGTTGAATTTTCAACCAAAAAGGATGACATTTTCAAAAAATTGTTAAATTTTAAACCAAGAAGATGAATTTTCTACAAAAAAAAGACGAATTTTCATCAGAAAACATGAATTTTCAATCAAATAGTTGAATATTTAACTAAAAATGATGAATTTTTAACCAAAAATGGAACAGTTAAATTTCCAGTCAAAAAAATTAATTTTGAACTAAAAAAACGAATTTTCAACAAAATAGTTTTTTTTCAATCAAAGGGATTAAATTTCAACTAAAATGATAAATCTACATCCAAAAAAATGTATTTTTAACACAGTAGGTTAACTTTCAACGAAGCAGTTGAATTTTCAACAAAATATTTGAATCCTCAACTAAAACAGATGAATTTTTAACCAAACATTTGCATTTTCAATCCAGAAAGACGAATATTCTACAAAACATTTGAATTTAAAGAAAAAGTTAAGTTTCAATACAAAAAGACAAATTTTCAACAAAACAGTTGGATTTCCAATAAAAAAGATGGATTTTAAACTAAAATGATGAATCTACGTCCAAAAAATGTATTTTTAACACAATAGTTCAACTTTCAACGAAGCAGTTAATTTTTCAACAAAATAGTCGAATCCTCGAGAAAAACAAATTAATTTTTAACCAAACATTTCCATTTTTAATCCAAAACGACGAATTTTCTACAGAACAGTTGAAATTTTAACAGAAAGGTTAAGTCTTAATGCAAAAAGGCAAATTTTCAACAAAACAGTTGAACTTTCTATAAGTAAGATGAATATTCAACAAAATAGTTGAATTCTCGACCAAAAAAAAATTAATTTTTAACCAAACATTTGCATTTTCAATCAAGAAAGACGAATTTTCTTCAAAATAGGTGAAGTTTTAGAAAAAGTTAAGTTTCAATACAAAAAGACAAATTTTAACAAAACAGTTGAATTTTCAACAGAAAAAGGGAATTTTCAGCTAAAATGATGAATGTACAACAAAAAAATGCATTTTTAACACAGCAATTCAACTTTCAACGAAGCAGTTCAATTTTCAACAAAATAGTTGAATCCTCAACCAAGACAGATTAATTTTCAACCAAACAATTGCATTTTCAAGTCAAAAAGACAATTTTCTTCAAAACAGTTGAATTTTCAACAAAAAAAGTTCATTTTCAACCAAGAAGATTAATTTTCTACCAAAAGAGACAAATTTTCAAAAAGATAAATGTATTTTCAACTAAAAAAGATCAATTTTTAACCAAAATATAGAATATTAAATTTTCGGATACAAGAAAAAACTAATTTTAAATCAATAAAATAATAATTTTCAAGAGAACAGTTAAATTTTCAATCAAATTTTTTAACAAAAAAGACCCATTTTCACCTAAAAAAGATCAACTTTCAACAAAAAATGTAATAGTTTCATTCTCAATTGAAAAAATCAATTTTAAACGAAAAAGGATAAATTTTCAATGAAAAATGTAATCATTGATATTCCAACCAAAAAAGATTTTGGTTTTAAATAAGAATCAGTTTCACTCAACGAAAAAACGTTTTTCTACCCAAAGAGTTGATTTTTCAGCAAAAAAGTTGATTTCTCAGTGAAGAGAGAAAAAAAAATCAACCAAATTGTTGAAATTTCAAGCCAAAAAGGCAAATTTTCAACAAAACAGTTGATTTTTCAATTAAAAAAATGAATTTTCAACTAAAATGATGAATGTACAACCAAAAAAAGCATTTCTAACACGGTAGTTCAATTTTCAACGAAGCATTTGAATTTTCAACAAAATAGTTGAATCTTCAACCAAAACAGATTAATTTTCAATCAAACAATTGCATTTTCAAGCCAAAAAGACAATTTTCAAGCAAAACATAGAATAGTTAGATTTGTCAGTAAAAAAAAACTAATTTTAAGCAACTAATAATAATTTTCAAGAAAACACTTAAATTTTCAATTAAATTTTTGACGAAAAAAGAAAAATTATCAACTAAAAAAGATAAATTTTCAGAAAAAATGTAATAGTTAAATTCTCAATTAAAGAAATCAATTTTAAACGAAAAAGGATACATCTTCAACAAAAAATGTAATAATTGATATTCCAACCAAAAAAGATTTTAATTTCAAATAATAATCAGTTGTATTCAACCAAAAAACGATTTTTCAGCAAAAAAGTTGATTTTTCAGTCAAGAGAGAAAAAAAATCTACCAAATTGTTGATATTTCAAGCCAAAGAGGAGAATTTTTTACAAAACAGTTGAAATCTCAATCCAAAAATATACATTTTCAACAAAAAAGTGAATTTGGAACAAAATAATTGAATTTCCTATCCAAATAGTTAAATTCTCAACCCAAAAAGACGAATTCTCAACAAAACAGTTCAATCTTCAAACGAAAAGAAAGATTTTCTATCAAAATTGTTGAATTTTAAATAAAATGAATAAATTTTTCAAAAAATAATAAAATTCCCAACCAAAAAAGATGGATTCTCAACCAACAATAGTTGGATTTTCAAGCAAACAGATGAATTTTCAATTAAAATGATGAATCTGTAGCTGCAATGGTTAAATTTCCAGTTAAAAAATTTATTTTCAACCCAAAAAAATGAATATTCAATTCTGAAATTAATTTTTTTTTCTAAAAGTGTTTCTACAGATTTTTGAAAATTTTAAATTCCAGGTTGGTAGAAAAATTGCAATTTTTGTATATTGGGCTATAAATCTCTATGGCTATCTACCGACACAATTTGAATAGTGAAAATGAAAAAATAGTTACAGAAGCAATACAATTTATTGATTGTTGTAAAAAAGACTTCTGAACTACATTTCGAAAGTAACTGAAATGTAACGATTTTTATATTTACTGCTACTGAAAAAAATGTAACTACATATCGATTCGTTACACACTTACAAAAGTAACTTCGTTACCACTATCGACACCAAAAAATGTAACTAGTTCCAGTAGCTAGTTAAAAGGAACTAGTTACTTCCATCACTGGTGGAGACCTGACATTTACTATTGGATTTAACGAGATTTACTCACTAGAGAATTCCTCTCTCAGTACTGCCGTCCTGATTTAAAAAGTGGGTATCTATATTTGAAGTCGAACCGAAGAATTAAACAAAACTTATTTGTACTTGGTCTGTCCAATGTATGCTATTTTTTTTATATGGTAACAACTGTTTTAGACCAATTCGGATCTGCTTTTTTCATTAGTGCAAAAAAATTGCAAATTTTGATTGCTTATATACAAAAATGTAGATATGTCTCTCTTTCAAACGTGAAATCTCCGAAAAAATCCGTTCAAAAGCCGTATCTACGCAGATACGGTATTTTAACAGGACGGAGGCGCTGTAGATACGTCGTTTCTAACCAGGATTTCTGTCTTAACTCAAGCTGAAATCCTGGAAAAATGTAGATACGGTAATACATTTAGATACCGACTTTCTTCATCAGGATTTCTGGAAAATCGCGCTAGATTCAACAAATGTGACCTTAATATCTTAATCATTATTTATAATTTTTAATTAATTTTCGTATAATTGAATTTGTCTTTTCACGATGAATTCAACGATATAAAAAACTCATTTTCAGTGAAAAATGTATATACCCACTCTTTAAACCAGAACCGCAGAATAGATACACATATTCTTACATAAAATATTAATGGAGAAGGTTCAAATTTGAAAGGTCTTCTATCTTATGATCAAATTCACGTAAGATTCACTAAAGCAGCACTGAATATTCTTATACAGTCTTAGAAATAGAAAAGTTTGCAGAGGGGGAAAAAAGAATAAACATCAGTATTCAAGAAGCGTTTTCTTCATATTTTCAGATTTATATTATTTACTCGTTCTACTTGAGAGATACATAAAGTTTCATGTACGGGCGGAAAGTGCCGCTAAGCGATAAAAATGAAAAATGTTGATGAAATCCATATAGGGATCAGAAAAGGAAAAATGGTTCATCTGATATAACTAGAAATGTAACTGCCAAGTTGAAAACTGCTTTCTCGAAAATCTTTGAAAAAGTTGATTTTTGCTATTATTCCATCACTTTCTGTAAAGTTGACAATTGAGCTATGGAAAGCTCATTATAGCGTTTCAAAAAATGTATCTCTGATAGTGAATACTTAGAGTAAAATTTAAATAAAAATGTTCAGCTTTTTCTACCAAATAATTGCTGTTCAAATGTGAAAAATATATAAATATTTATTTCAACTCATTTTCTCAGCGATTTGTTGTATTGTTCTCATTATTATGTTATGGAATACTAAACCGTCCTAAATCCATCAAAATCCCCATTAAATTATAAAATGCGTACTCAGCGCCATCTAGTTTTTGACGTAGTTGTCTTTAAGCGGACCCTCCAACCTCCAAAAAAAATTATTATCTAAATCTATTGCAAATTATTTCCCTGAAATAATTTTTCTGCTTCTCCTGTAAAATTAAGTTGAATGGAATTAGGCGATTTTAGTTTCCCATAGCTCAATTTGACAGCTTATGCTTATTCAAAGTAAATCATTGTACCTTCTCGAATTCTTTGAATTCACTGGAACTTCTTTGAAAGTGAATTCTAGTAAATTTGAGACAATTTGCGTTAATTCAAAAGAATTCGAAGGAATTTAAGAGATTATGACGAATTTAATGGCAATGGAAGAAACTCAAGAAAATTCAAGCGAATTTCAGAGAATTCAAGCTATTATGTTCCTTAATTCTTTTGAACTCACTTGAATTCTTTTGAATTTCCTGAAATTTTTTGAATTCACATTGAATTCTTCTGAATTCCCTTCAGATCTTTTAAATTGTTTCTATTCTGTTTAATTCCTTGAAGTTAAATTCCTTAAACTCGCTGAATTCTTTTGAAATCACTTGAAATCCCTTGAATCCTACATAATATGCTTTTTAATCCTTTAGATTATTCAATTTAGGTCTACATCTAGATTCCTACGTGTCAACCCCTTGATTCAAGTAGATTTTAGAGAATTCGAGAGAATTTGTGTAAATTCTAGTGATTTCAAAAAAATTCTAGTGTAATGATTTTCCTTGAATAATATAGTGGTTCAATATGTTCCAATAAGGTGGTTCTTTGCATTCCAAATAATACGAAGAATTCTTTGAATTTACTTGAATTCTCTTAAATTTTTGTACTATTTGGAATATCTTAGAATTCCTTTAAATTTTCTTGACATGTTTTGAATACACTCTGAATACTTTTGAATTTCCTGAAATCTTTTGAATTCACTTTGAATTCTTTTGAATTCTCCCTTTTCTTTTTAATTCTTTAAAGTTAAATTCTTCAAACTCGCTGAATTCGTTTGAAATCACTTGAAGTCCTTTAAATCCTTCATAATATGCTATTTAATCGTTTAGATTCTTGAAGTTAGGTCTACATCTGAATTCCTACTTGTCGACTCCTTGATTCAAGTAGATTTCAGAAAATTCAAATAGATCTCAGAGAATTCAAGAGAACTTTTATAAATTCTAGTGATTGCAAAAAAATTCTAGTGAATGATTCTTCTTGAATAAAATGGTGGTTCCATATGTTTCAATAAGGTAGTTCCTTGTATTCCAAATAATACAAAGAATTCTTTGAATTTACTTGAATTCTTTTAAATGCTTTGTACTATTTGGAATATCTTTCAATTCCTTTAAACTCTCTTGACATGTTTTGAATTCACTCTGAATACTTTTGATTTCCCTGAAATCTTTGAATTCACTTTGAATTCTTTTAAATTCTTTTGAGATCTTTTGAATTCTTTGCATTCTCCTTAATTCTTTAAAGTTAAAATCCTTAAGCTCTATGAATTCTGTTGAAATTCCTTGAAATGCTTTGTACCTTTATAATATTCTATTCAATCGTTTAGATTCTTGAATTTAGGTCTACATCTGAATTCCTACTTGTCGATTCCTCGATTCAAGTAGATTTCAGAAAATTCAAGTATATTTCAGACAATTTAAGAGAATTTGTGTAAATTCTAGTGATTTCAAAGAATTCTAGTGAATGATTCTCTTTGAATAACATGGTGGTTCCATATGTTCCAATAAAGTGGTTCTTTGTATTCCGAATAATACAAAGAATTCTTTGAATTTACTTGAATTCTTCTAAATTCTTTGTAATATTTGGAATGTCTTTGAATTCCTTTAAATTCCCTAGACATTTTTTGAATTCCATTAAGAATTTTTGAATTCTGTATATTATTTTTAATTCTTTAAAGTTAAATTCCTTAAACTCTCTGAATTCTTTTTGAAATCCTTCAAAATGCTTTGAATTCTTTATATTATGCTTTTTATTCCTTTAGATTCCTGAATTTAGGTCTACATCTAAATTCCTATTTGTCGATCTCTTGATTCAAATAGATTTCAAAGAAATCAAGAGAATTTGTGTAAATTCTAATGATTTCAAAAAAAGTCTAGTGAATGATTCTCCTTGAATAATATGATGGTTCCATATGTTCCATTAAGGTGGTTCTTCGTATTACAAATAATACTAAGAATTCTTTTGAATTTACTCAAATTCTTTTGAATTCTTTGTATTAGTTGGAATATCTTTGGATTCCTTTAAATTCCCTTGGCATCTTTTAAATTCACTTTGAATTCTTTCGAATTCTCCTGAAATCTTTTGAATTAACTTTGAATTCTTTGTATTCTTTTTGATTATTAAAAGTTGAATTCCTTAAACTCTCTAAATTCTTTTGAAATCACTTGAAATCCTTTGAATCCTTCAAATAATGCTTTTTAATCCATTAGATTCTTGAATTTAGGTCTACATCTAGATTCCTACGTGTCAACCCCTTGATTCAAGTAGATGTCAGTGAATTCTTGAGAATTTGTGTAAATTCTAGTGATTTCAAACAAATTCTAGTGCAATGATTCTCCTTGAAAAATATGGTGGTTTCAAAAACATCGATAGATGTCTGAATACGTCTTGGTTTTCTCTACAATTTGAGCTGATTTGTAAACCACAATAATTTTAAAATATGACATACAACACGAAAAATACACAAAATATATATATATATATTTTCATCAAATTTATCAATACAGTCATATTCCGTCATATACAGTCATATTCATCTTAAATTAGAGAGGAAACTAATGAGACGAATTCAAAGACCTATATTTAAAATCATTCATTAATAATAATAGTCTGTAAATTCATTCATTCACTTTGTCCACAGTGAACCTCTTATGTTTACGATCGCTTTTCGCGTGTTTTTTATCTCGTGATTTTTCTGTCATGTGTCAATGTGACAGTTTATTAACATACGTCAGTTTCATATCTTGTAAAATTGTTTTCCCACTCAAAGCAACATGAACTTGTTTTCCATGTATTTAAATTTTTTATCGTTGATTTTCAGGTTATTAATTTTGCACTTTAGACTAAATGAGATCCTAATTTAAAGCCATGTGATACTTACCCGATTCCTACCTAACCGACATTTTTTTGCAATAACTCACGTCCACACGAATTGAGATATTGAGTTGAAAATCTCGGAAATTATATACAAGGCACTAAGGAATGCTTGTATGGTCCAAAATTTCTAGAAACTAAAAAAAAATCTCCAAAAATTTGCCAAAATTAAATTTTTTTGTTTCAGAAATTTAGGACCATACAATCGTTCCTTAGTGCCTTTAAATTAATTTATCAAATTTTCTACTCGATATATCAATTCGTGTGGACGTAAATTGTTACGAAAAAAAAATGTTGGTAAAGTAGGAATCGGATAAGTATTACATGGCCTTAAGAATGTTTCAGATTTTAAACGAAGTTTGGAAGTGTTTGATTTTTAATGCTTCAAGTTTGACTTCATTAATTTTGAAATTTTCTAATTAGAAAACATATAATTTTTAATGTTTTTAGCATAACTAAACTTTAAAGGTTCAAAATACTCTTAATTCTTCTATTTTGAACGCTGAAATAGACAATGATTTTTTTTTGGACAGAAATCACATTTTTTGGTAATAAAATCTGTACAATGACTAGGAATGTCACTTGATAATACATGATGTGATACTTATTATTAACATTTATCATCTTTAAAATTTCTATGATTTTAATTTAAAGTTATAATTTTGAATGCGCAATTCTAAAACAGTTTAATTTTTGAGGCCTTGACTCTAAAGTTTTTTTTTGCTTTAAAAGCTTAAATTCGAAAATATTTGGTTTGAAATTTCTTAATTTTTGGATGTTTCCAATTTCCAATTTCACATTGTTGTAGAGAGAGGGTAAAAATGAAGGTCAAAAATAAATTTGACTTTTTTTGAATTGAGGGTTCTCTTTTTTTACTGAAAGAAAAACTTAGGGCTTTCTCTTTAAATTCCTTCAGGTTCAAAAATCAAAATTTTATTATTTATTCGTAAATATAAGCATTCAGTAGGTTTTGAGAGGATAGTATCTTCTTCAACGATTTATGACACTTTTAATATCAATTTAAAAAATGTTTTTCTCGCTACAATTATATGATGGGGTTCTTCAAGCTCTTTCTGTTGAACATAAGCATTATTATTGACTGGAAAAATGTTTGATAACCAGGAAATGACCAGAAATTTGTTGCCTTTTTAAAGTCGTGGCAATCTTTTTTTGTGTTTTTTTTATAATTTTTTATTTTCAATATAATATTTTTAAATTATTCGATTTTTAGTTGAACATTTAAAAAAAAATTTTTTTAATTTTTTTAAAATATTAAACGATCTGAAATTAAAAAGTTGAAAATTGTGTTGTTTACAGTCATAATAGATAAGAAATGAACTATCTGAAATTGATACCTCAGTAATTAAATAATTTCTTTAATTTTGAATGAATACAATTTTAAAGTTCGGAATTTTCATGTTAAACGCTGAATTTTCAATTCTTCCCTTTCATAAGTTTTAATTTTGCTATAAAAATTCAAATGATTGAAGTTTGAAAAGTATAAGTAACAATTTTAAAATCTTTACTTTTTAAATGATTTAAATTTACTTAAAATAATTACAATTTTTAAGTGTTTGACTATAAAAATTTTTAATATCACAATTTTTGGTAATTAAAAATGTTTTCAGTTTTAAATAAAGTTCGGATTCGTTTAATTTTCAAAGTTCCGGAGTAGAAATTTTTCATTTTTAATGTTTCTCATTTAAAATTACTTCATTTTAAAAGATTTTTTAGAATTATTAAAAATTGAAGGTTTATAATTCAATTTAGTTTTCAGTTTCAAATTGTCAAATTTCAATCGCTTCAAATTGAAAACTATACTCAAATTCAAATGTTTTCAATTTCAAATTATTCAATTTTCAACGCTTTTGATTAGAAATAATACAAATTCAATTCCTTTGAATTTTAAATTATCTAATTATCAAAATTCTAATCTGAAAATATTCAATTTGAAACGTTTTGAAATTGTCCTATTTTCGGAATTTTAATCTAAAATCATTTAATTTTGAGGTTCTTCAATTAAAAATAAAATTATTCAATTTTTTACGCTTTAAATTAAAAATGATACAATTTTAACTCCTTTCTAATACAATACTGTCCAATTTTCCATATTTTAGTCTGAAATTTTTCAATTTTGAGACATCCAGATTCTTAATTTTTTCAATTTCAAACGCTTTTCCTATCCAATCATTCAATTTTAGATGCTTTTATTTATAAATTATACAAGTTCAAAGCCCTTTCATTCTATTCGAAATATTTGCCTTTTTTCAAAATTTTCGCTAATTTAAAATTTTCAAATTTCGAACGTTTTCAATTTAAAATCGTTCAATATATTCTTTAAATTTCAAACGCTTTTAATTCGAAATTATTGATTATCAATTATAGTTTCAAAAATTTTTCAAACTTGTAATTTCTAAAAATTTGTTTGATAATATATTTCCATTTGTTAACATGAAGGTCAAATGTTTTTTTTTCAAAATGCTTATGATTAATGAAAAGGTTATAAAGAATCCTATCGAACTTGTAGATGGAGACAAATTTTAATCGATATCAACAGTTATGAATCACCAAAATAGATGGTAGTTGAGAAATAAAGGGCTTCTAATTTTTAATTTTACATTATTAAAAGTTCGATAAATTGATCAATTAAAATTTTTTTATTTTTCTTATAAATACTTCAAATTTAGAAGAGTTATGATGTTTTGAATGCTTTGATTTTGTAATTCAGTATTCAATATTTAAATTGGGAATTTTGTTCAGGTTTGAAAATTTATTTTTTATTTTTAATGACCTGGAAAAATGTTCGCTAATCGGAAAATAACTAAAAATTTATTTTTGTTTTCAGAAGCCTCTCTGAAATATTTTATGTTTATATTGAGAATTTGACTGCCAATAAGAAACTTCTCACGCGCATAGCGCGCGAATCATGATTGCTAATGTCTATTAATTTAAGAGATATTCTCTATTAAAGCTTTAACGCCGTATAGGGAGCACTAAATATACTCTGATTTGCCTCAAATTTATACAGTAATCTTTTTTCATGATTTAGACAAAAAATATCAAGGTGCGCCGTTTTTTTTAAAGATGATGTTTTTTGAAGCGCCCTATTGAGTAAGCATGGCATAAGCTGTCAAATTGACAACTTTGCAGAAAAAGATCATTTGCGAACGGTCACTGTTGGAACTGTAACTTTTTTTTTAATTTGTTGAGCATTTTGTTTAAAAAAGTAAATACCTATTAGGCCAAGAATTTTTCTATAAAACCATTTTTTGCAATTATCCCAAAAACTCCTTGAGCTATCGCAAAAGTAATGTGTTCGTTCGATTTAGTCTTAAAAAACACATCAAAACCATACACGCCATTCAGTACAAAAAATCGCTACACTCATAGCGCGATTTATGATTCTTCAAAAAAAGTTTGACTCAAAAAATGTAAAAATCTTGATTTGTAGTTAGAAAATGGAGATCAGATTTGCGTCCAGCACGAAAAACTGCTTCGGAAATGACACATCACATTTCATAAACTCTAGGTCACATTTTGTTGACTAGTGTTATCACATAATAATTAATTATTTATATCTAATTTAGTGAAAAAATAGTATTAACTTTTGAATAGGTTTTTAAAATATCACTTTTCATATTCAGAAAAGAAATTAGCTTTCATATTCGCTGCATGAAATGTATCTAACAATTCAATATTTAGGATCATAATTCATAAAACAAACAAACTTCTTCATTAACAAAACCAAAGATCAATAAAAATGAAACAAATAAAAAAAGACGTGACCAGACTTTACAGAGATTTAGATTGATAGCACAGAGTATAAATTTTTTTGGAAAATCTCCAAAAAGGCCTAAAAAACCTATAAAGAGATGGTATTTCCGGTTTGGTTCTAGGCTGCACGTGGCGAGAGACAATAAGCACATGCGTGTTGGAGTCGGACTTTGGTTTCAGTCTTAACTGCGCCTTCAAAAAATCGGGCCTCTTTCGGGTTCGAAATCTCGGAGGTGTTAAAGGCTACGTCGGACTCGGTGAGTGTCCGAAAAAATTAAATTGGTTTTTCAACAAATTTCCATTCGGACCCCAATGGAAATTCCCACTCAGCATACAAAATTCAGTTTTCAAATTTAAAAACATTAAAATGCCAAAAAATGTTTATTAATTGCAAGAGCCTTGTCTAACAAGTGCCTTGAAAAATCGATTACCAAAAAGAAAGTACGAAAAAGGATTAGTCCCAAAGAGTGATAATTGCATTGCTCGTGGGCTTTGACCTTGAGAAATTGACAAATCGCTTATTCCATTTTGGGGCCGTGTGGGCCCCGAGCGATGGAATAATGTACGAGTCGGAATTCGATTATGAAAGTCACCATTCAACAGGTGTTTGCTCTTCTTAAGGCATTCACCTGATAGATGCAATACACGAAATATACAATTTTCTTTCAAATTAAGTTTGTGAATATTAGATATTAGAAAATGTTAGAAAATAGATACGAGGGTCGTTTGATGAGTTTCGTAAAAAAGCAAGTAAAATCTTTTTTTTAGTTTGCCTTTATTTCTCAACATAGTTGCCCCCGAGGGCTGCACACTTAGTCCAGCAAGATTCCAATTTTTTCTTCCTTTCATAAAAATAAGATTTCTCGAGGTCTGCAAAATACGCATTTGCGGAATTAATTAATTCTTCATCGGACGGAATCTCTTCACACCGAGACAAGGTTTTACTCTTCTCTAAGTAATTAATGAGGATAATTCTTCGAGAATCTCAAAATACTGTTGCCATCACCTTCCCAGCTGACAAAACAATCTTCGTCTTCTTTGGCGCACTTTCACCAGGCAGTACCCACTGCTTTGACTGCTGCTTTGTCTCGGGTGTTTAGAGGTGGATCTAGGTTTCGTCCACAGGCACGAATCGACGCGAAATGTCCTGCGGATTCCGATCAAACTTCGCCAAACACTGCGCTGAAACGTCTTTTCGGTTACGTTTTTGGTCGGGAGTTAGCAATCACGGCACCCATCTTGCACACACCTTCTTAACCTCCAGTTTTTCGTGCAAGATGTTATAGATTCGTTTAGTGGAGATGCTTACAGCCTTAGAAATCTCACTTACCTTGATTCGGCGATTTTCCATAACCATATGATGATCTTTTTCCACCATATTCGATGTAGTGACCTCAACTGGGCGTCCCGAGCGCGCTTCATTTTTAGTTGTGGTTCGGCCACGTTTAAATTCGTTGATCCAGAAATAAGCGGTTTTCAACGAACGATCAGACTCCCCGTGAACTTTATTTGACTCGGCTTTGATCTGGGCGATCGTCCAATTTCTTAAATAAATATGTTCTATCACTGCACAAAACTCTTATTTCTCCATTTTTTCGAAAGCTACTGACACTCTCACTTTAAACGTATGCCAAACTCAAACTAAGCGCCAGTTTTGGCTGAAGCTTGGTAGAGATAAGTTTGAAGCGTGCTCTTTCTTGGCCATATACTACAAAGTTCATTTTGGCGCCACCTAGTGGGACATTTACCTTACTTATCAAACGACCCTCGTAATTATGATCACTTATCAAATACGTATATGTAGAATTGAAAATCAGGGATCACAGCAGTTCAGTAGTTCAATTTTAGGTAAAAAAAGGGTATTTTTCCAAAAAAATGGGATTAAAGGGGGATTTTTTTTACTACTAAAAACTTTTTATATCATACGAGGTATATAGACATTTTGATTCCTCACTCTGACCAATTTTTTTCAGTATAGAACCCTGAGTTGTTCGAAGTATTTTTCAAAGTAAGCTGGAAAGAAATAATTTAAAAAATACAAAAATGACTATTTGAAACCCTTCATTTTTCTGTTTTTGTTTCCTTAGACTTTTAAGTTTTTTAAAATGTATTTTCATCAGTTGAAATATTGAGAAAAATTCCTGGTGATTCGTTATCTAAGTTTATTCAATTGGAGAAATTAGTTAATCCAACTGCTTTCTTATGTGTAACTAAATTCTTAGTTAGCTTGATTACTTAAACAATTTGGATTATCTAAGAAAATAAATTGGGGCCTTATGGAACTAAGATGAGTAGTTGGTTTAGCTGTTTTCATTTTTACCACTTTTCTCAGTTACATTAACTAAGAATTTAGTTGAAATAACTAATTTCTTACTTAATGCAACTGACAAAAGTAGTAAAGTAGTAAAGGCCTCAATGTATTATTCTTAGTTCACTTCAATGGTTTAAGTAGTCAAGCTAACTAAGAATTTAGTAACCCACAAATAAGAAAGCAGTTGGATCAACTATTTTCTCCAAATAAGTAAACTTAGTTGACGATTTACCAGGAATTTTTTTCAGTGAAGCTCTTAGATTTTCAAAAACATTTTTTAATGGCAGCTGAAAGAAGATAATAGACTCAAAAAAAACAGAAATTAAAAAAAAAATTATATCCACGAAAGTATCAAAATTATGAAGTTAACAATTTTTTTCAAATACGCAATTTGCTAATAGGCAAAACCAAGCCATACTCGTACAACACTTAGTTCCAAATTAATTATATTTTATAGGGGATCTTAGTACGCTACATTTTTGCACATTTTTTTCGATTTCCAAAATTTTGTTGCTACAACCAAAACTAACATACTTTTCTGTGATACACCATTTTACGTATTATATTACATATTAAGATGGTTTCATCAGAAATTATTTCTCAAAATCTTTTTTGAAAATTGTTATACGGTTTCCGGTCTGAAAGGATCGATTCCTTAATCTTTCGGGTTTAATTTCTCGATTCAATCGTAAGCCATTTCTTCGCTGTCGACGATGTCTTTCAAATTAACAAAATTAGCAAATAAATCATTTAGGAAATATTAGAAATTGGTATCATCTGAAAGAATCTCTTTTAAAGCGTCTTGTTTTCTGATGTCTTGAATTTCTGTTTATGATTCTCAAATAATGAATCGAAACTGTTAAAAAAGGGGGAAAATTGTGTCAAAATTCTCGATTTTAGGTGTTTTAAGGGATTTTTCCAATTTAAGGGGAAAAAGGGGGATTAGGTAAAAAAGGGGACGGACTGTGATCCCTGAAATAAAGAATAAACAATTCACTCTTCTCTATAATAAATGCATGACTAGGTGAGGGAAATAAAAAAAAATTGAAAGTAAAGAGTGCAAGGTGTTAGGATCATGATCATTAATCACGTGAGATAATTTGCATGCCTTATGATTTCTACTGCCCTGTTTGTAGGATTGTAAATGTATAAAAGTATGACGTGATTCCATATAACATCAATTTCGCATGATGAAATAACTGTGCATAATACATTACACGTATCTAAATAATATTTAATTCATTTTTGATTTATTTATTCGAAATTTAAGAGAAAACTGTTTGAGAACTGAGAACTAATCGGATGAAAGTGTATGGAAAGTAACAATTTTTAATAATAATTATTTACTGATTATGATAATGCTATGCTTAGAAGCTCTGTAGTGTAAATCTTTCGAATTATTTATGTATGCATATTCTTCTACTGTACATAACATAAAAACTAGTATTTTAATGGTTTAGAGTTGTTCACTGCTGCGCTCTGTTTTCATAAACATCAGAAAATTACGATAAAAGAGGTTGATTATATTTAGGTTAAAGATATAAATTCCTATTATAAAATTTTTAATGGTATTAAAGAAGAGGTTTCACATTGGCGTTGAAACCTACGGAATTAAACTTACAAATAAAGAAATTTTGTTTAGCATATATAAGACTTGTAATCTTTTATTGTAAGACCTTAGACATTATAAAAAAAAAGACATTTTCCTTCTTACGAGTATTGAGTGATTATTATTATTTGAGTTAGACAAGCTTCAAAAAGACACAACTTTTATAACTTTTATAACTCTTATAACTTTACCGGGAAGTAAACAAAATGTAAAAGGCCAAGTTCATACATGTCGAAAAATGAATTGAATTATTGGCGTTAAGAAATCTTCCTTCTATGATAATTATTTTATAAAAGCATTTAATTTTTCTTAAGTCATTTAGAACTATTTACTAAATTCACTATTATTTTAACTTAGAATATTTCAAATTAGAAATTGTTCACTTCGTCAGGCATTGAATATAATTTTTTCCACTTTTATGTGCTTAAAGTTTCAACTTTTTAAATAACGGTTGCTTTGGCAAAACTTTACACAATTTTATAGATGATTACGCATTATTGATTTAGATTTAAATTGAACCACAATTTAATGTATCCTATTTTATGCA
>JAUMHM010000079.1:1210493-1229288 GCA_032362435.1 Melikaiella ostensackeni | reverse complement strand
TTTTGCACACGATTGAAACCCGAAACACCTCCTTTCATCATAATGAATCATCGTGAAAGCATTAAATCTATTATTAGTTCTATCATTATTGATTGTCCAAACAAAATATTTTAATCCATTAATCACAGAAACGTAATATTAATATCTCTTATTCATTGGTGATATTAAAGGGGTGGATTACACATAATTTAAGGATTGTCTTATTGAAGTCGAATATCATTGATGATTCTTAATAGAATCAAATATGAAAAAGATGTTTGCAGCAAAAAAGTCCAAAATCTTACGTTATATGTCATATGTCAAAGCATTCTAGGGGTAGGTTTTCAGAATTATGATACTCTAGAGGGTAAGTATTTTGACAATTTGAGCTAATATTGTAACAGAGCATCAATTACAACAATTTCGTGTAAAAACAACAAAGAAAAGACATTTTTAGCTCTTAAAACAGCAAAAGAGTAAAAAATACAGAAGGGCTGATTTCAAACCCTGAATGTGAACGATTGCCCAAAAAAATTTTTTTTTCAGTAGTCGGAAACTCTCTTCACCTGCAAAATGATTTTAAAAACTCGGCGCCGGACACCAACCTAACCCCCCCCTTTTTTTAGCGTTAATGATACGTTAATAAGCTGTCTAAAGTCCATTGAATGTTTCAAAATCTTGTAGAAATTTCTTCAGAGGAAACGCGTGCACTATATTTACTTGAATAAAGTCATAAAAGCAATCATTTTCCCAAATTAAGAACTTTAAATGACGTTTTTTGAATTTAAAAAATTCTAACTTTTTAATGTTTGCATTTATAGACTTGAAGCAGAGACTGCGTTTTTATTTACATATGTGAGTGTTGAATAAATTGAATATTCACAAAAGGTATCATTTTTGAAAAATTATAATTTTTTAGAACTCAGTTCCGAAAAAAAATTTCTAGAAATACTTCTCTGATGTATTTTTACCAATGTTACAATTTTCTTTATACAGACACATATCACAGCATTCCAGGTTTAATTTGAGACAAGGGCATACGAGATTATTTGTTTTTCTTCCCCATTATGTAGTGGTATTGCACTGATAAGGGCTACATAAATAAAAAAAAACAATATATTTTTAATTAACTTAGCACTTCACTTATAAGTTCTAATACTGAAAATATAGCAATATATCATAAAATGGCTATGCTAACGGTTCACTGTCCACAAAACCTAAAAAAAATATACAAATAAATATTTCTTTTTCTTGAAATACTATTATGCCATAGTATTAAATGAAGTTTGACCACTCTTGAAATCTTTTGAAACTTTTAAAACCTTCCAAAATGTCTTAGAATTCCTTGAAATCTTCTGAAAGCTCATGAAATTCTATGAATTTCTCTGAAGCCATATAAAATCCATAAAAATAATTTCAACTACTTTCAAAACCTTTAAAAATTTCAAAATCAGACATAATCAATTGAAAAATGTTGAAAGCCCTTGAAGTCCCATAAATTTTGTTGAAATCATTTGAAATTCCTCGAAATATTCAAGCCTCACTCAGAAAAAAAGAATCTTTGATTCAAAGAAAACTTCTTTAAATCAAAGAAAAATATTACTTGGCTCTCAGTCAAAGAAACGTTTCTTTGATTCAAAGAAATTTCTTTTTATTCGAAAAAATTTCTTGGCTCAAAAAAAAGGTTTTTTGTTTCAATTAAAAGTTTTCTTTAATTAAAAATGATTTTCTTTTTTCAAAGGTATTTTTAGTTGAATGAATGAAATTATGTTAAAGAAACTGTTTCTTTAATTCAAGAAAAATATTTTACTGAGTCTCGTTGAAATTATTTAAAATCCTTAAAGCCTCATTTTAAATCTTTTAAATTATTTTGCGATCTCTAGAAATCCTTTGAAATTCTTCGAAATATTTAGAAATCACTTGAAATCCTGTGAAACCCCTTGAAATCTTTAGCAATAACTTGACATGTTGCGGAAGCCCGTGGAATATATTGAAATATTTCGACATACTTTGAAATCTTTTAAAATACTCTGGGGTCTTCAGAAATCTCTTGAAATCCCTTTAAAATTTTAAAACCACTTGAAGCCCTTAGAGGTTTTGTAATATCTCGTAAAATATTTTGAAACTATTGAAAACTTTTACGAAATCGTTAAAATCTCACAAAATCGTTAAAATCTCTAGAAATCCCTTGAAGTCTTCTACAATAAGTTGAAATCCATGAAAATCCTGTCAAACCCCTTAAAGTTTTTTCATAGTCCATAAAATCTCAAAAGATTCTTGGAAATTCCTTGAGATATTCTTGAATCACTTGGAATCCTTAGAAAATGTATGTTATCCCTTAAAACGATTTAAAGTTACTTGCAATCCTTTTGGAAGTGCTGTGAAATCTCTGGAAATATTTTGAAATACTTCGAAAATTCTAAAGTCTTTTAGAATACTTCAGAATTCCTGAATATCTCAGAAATCTATTGAAACCTGTGAATGTTTTGCGATATGCCCTGACATATTTTGAAACCCATTGAAAACGTTTCAGATCTTTTAAAATCTCTTAAATTCCTTCGGAATCTTCTTAAATCGATTAAAATTAATAGATATTATGTAGAAATCCTTGAAATCTTTCACAATTTTTTACAATCTCGTTCTTTGTAATCTCTCAGATTGGTCTCAAATCCCTTAAAATATTTTGAAATACTCCGGGAACGTTGAAATTTTTAAAACAATTTCAAAACCTGAAGATGTCTTCTGAAATCTCTTGAAATTTTGTAAAATATTTGAAATCTTAACATCCCGCCTGCACTTAAAATTTTAATTAATTAATTAATTAATTAATTAAATTATTAATAATATAAATTATTAATAATTTATATTAATATTATAATTTATATATATATAATTATAATTAATAATTTATATTAATAAATTATTAATAATAATTAATTAAATTAATTAATTAAAATTCGTATGATGAACCCCTCGGTATTAAATAATTAACGGCAATAAATAATTTTTTTCATGGAATGAAATTAAGTTTTACTCTCTTATCAAAGTAGATAGTTCAAGATCTGTATTTGCAAGAACAATAAAATATTTCGCCACCGTAACGATCAGAAATTAAATCAACAGTTTTTGTAACTAAATTCAAAGTTAGCAGCAGATTTCACTTCTACATTTGAAATTGAATTCCATAATAATTGACGCTCGATTTCCTTTATGCTCATTTAAATTAAAAATAAATTGTCAAATTTTGTATTCCTCCACTATTTAATTAAGTGCAGAATTAATAAAAATTTACGCTGGAAAAAAAGTATTTCTTGAATAAAAAATATAGTATATTTAAGTTAGTTAAATTATTTCATAGAAATTATACTTTTTGAAGTAGGTCGAAGAAAGTAAAATGAGAAAAATTTACTAAATTAGTTTGATAAAAATGATTATTATTGATATTTAAGATTCAAGATAATTTTTGAAGTTGATAAGAGGGACGAGCAGTTTGAATTTTGATCCTGTAGAACGTTTTAATATACATACTCGTAGGTTATTTGATTCAGAAAAATATTATTATAGATATTATGCGAAAATCTTTGAAATATTTTACAATTCTTTACAGTTTTTATAAATCATTTGAAATCGCTTTGAATCTTTCCAATTCCCTTGATATCCCATAACATTCTTGATAATCTCTCAAACTGGTCTAAAATCCCTTGAAATTATCTCCAAATCTCTTGGAATTTGTTGAAATATTTCGAAAGACTTCGAAAACATCGAAATTTTTTGTAATGTAATAAAATTTAATTTTAAAATTAATTTTAAAATGAAAAATACAGTATTTTTGAGTTATATAAATTATGTTATAAAAATTATACTTTTCGAAATAGGTCGAAGAAAGTACAAGAAGGAAAATTTACTAATATAGTGAAATAAAAATTAATTATTCTTATGTCCATCATTAAGTTAATTATTTTTCATAAAATTCATACCTTAGAAGCAATGAATGCAAACATGACAAAGTTAGAATTTTTTAAATTGAAAAAACGTCACTTAAAGTTGTTTATTTAAAAAAAAATTATTATTTCATTTAACTAAATATAGTGTACGCGTGTCCTTTGAATGTATTTCTACAATATTTTTGTACATGTAATGGACTCAAGATAGCTTGTTCACGAAAAAAAATTAAAAAATTCAATTCAATCAATTAATCAAATTAAATTGAATTAAATTAATTTAAAAATAGCGACTAGAAAGCGAATGATCACTTCGTGAAAGAAATCAGGGATGAGCCGCTCGCCTATCTGAGCTTAGGATATTTCCCGACATTCTTTGAAATTCTTTTTTTTAAGACCAGAAATATTCATCACAGAATTTTTTATTTTGTATACCAATATTGAATTGAAATCACTTTATAATAATTTTGAAAATCATTCAGAGAACATTCAAATTTAATAAAACTTTTATCTAAGATTCTCATTTTAGTCATTTTGATCAGTTCTAACAGAAGATTCTGTTTTACCATCTGCAAACCAGAAATATATTGTACCAATAAATTTTTCTAATCAAATCTTGGAAATTATTTTGACTTCCTCAAGACGACGTGTAATTTTTTTAATAAAACAGTAAATAAAATCTTCTGTGAAAAAAGGAATGCCTTTCAACTCCGCTGAAATTCGAGCCTAGGACCTTTCGTCGTCCGGCAAACGAATGGTCCTGGGCTCGAATCCCAGCGGAGTTGAAAGGCGTTTCTTTTTTCACGGAAAATTGTATTTATTGTATTATTCAAGTTCATATTCCAAATGTTTATAATACTTACTTTTGCATATCATGTAAGTTTCCATGATTTTAATTTCAAATTCAATTTTGATTATGTCATCAGCTATTGAATAAAAAATATTTTTCAATCAAGATGCAAACACTTGCAGTCAAGTAAAATATGAGAGTTATTGAAGGCTCAAATTAAATCCCTTCAGATTGTTAGGATTTTAATTTAAAATATAGGTTTGAAAGCTTTCAGCTTAAAAATGTTATTGTTTTAATCTAAAATTATCCATGTTTATCCAATTTATATTTAAAAATTGTTCCACTTTAGGTGCATGAAGTGTAAAAATTGAAATGATGGAAACGAGAAATTTATTTAACACTTTCAATCTGGAATTCTTCAACTTTTTGAAATTCTTGTTCCTTAAAAGGTTACTTAGCCTTAGGGACTTTAAAATAAATGCAATACAATACAATACAATACAATACAATACAATACAATACAATGCAGTTTAACTTTAAATGTAAAATGGCCCTATTAATTTGATATTTCTCAATTTCACAGACTGTTCGAAACTGTAAGATTAGGAATATTTAAAATGATGTTTTTTAGAATTACGAATGCATTTAATTGAAATGTTTAAGTTTTGAAACTAAATTTTGAAATTTTTTATGAATGACACTCTTGATAATAATTATTCAATTTTATTGCATTCTGCTTAATACATTTTAGAAAGCTTTAAGTTCAAATTTTTTATTCTCAAAATTGTCGAAATTGTTATTCTTCCTATGTTGCAATTATTTAATTTTCAACACAATTTGGAATTCCAAAATTTATTAGGCTTTAATTTGAAGTTGTCCTCATTCTCAGGATATCGTTCATTAAAATTTTAAGTCTTAAACGCTATATTCTCTGTTTATTTTAAACGCTGTAAATTGAAATTCTTTTTTCAGACATCGCATCAAAATCTTTATTTTTGAGCCCTTGAAATAGAATATTTTTTCTCATTAAACGCTTTCGAACTGAAATTGTTCATCGTTGAACGTTTTAAGTTTTTTCACTTTCTTGTTTCATTTTTTTCTAATTCCGGTTTGTTCAATTTCGCAATTAAAAAAATTTTTAATGTTTGAAATATATATAAAAATGGCTCACTTTCTGTTAATCAGGATTTTTTAAAAAATTTCAATATTTATTTTAGAGAATTTTCAAGTTTCAATGCTTTTTACTTTTATTTACAAATATTCAATTTTGAAAGCTTCGTATGTGCCCATGCAGACGGCACATTTTCTCAATACTGAAGGCTTGATTCAAAATTCAAACTGAAATTTGAAATTCCTTAATATTTTGAGAGACATTGCAGTTTGAAAATATTGAATTCGAATGGATTGCTATTTTAAATTATTCACTCTTGAAGGTTTCTATTAAAAATTATTTAATATTTAGTTGCTTAGAATAAAATAGAAACTACTCAATTTTGAGAAAACTTAGAATTGAAAGCTGTTAAAATGTAATATATTAAAATGGTAAGTAATCAATGGTTCAAAACTTAAAATTTGTAATAATTTTTCATCTTATAAGTCGAAATTCAGAATTATTCGTTCTACATCGACTGTCAAAATTTCACAATTTTCGCTTCAATGTAAAAAAATGAAAATAAGGATTTGAGATTGAATTCTGCAATGGATTTCAATCGCCTTCATATCTCAGAGATAAAGTAAAAATATTCCTTCAGATATTGAAAAGACTGAAATTCGTGAAAGCGAAAAGCATGAAATTCATGTGAGAGAACGATTTCTAAATTATATTCAGAAAAATAAAATTCTTTCCAAGGGATCTGGAATCTAAAATGATTTAGTAAATAATAATAATAATTTTTTGAAATAAAAATTTGAAAGTGTATGAATATTCCCCAAATATTATTCCCCTAATTTTTGTTTTACCGAAATTCATAATACCAAAAAAAATTTTCTATATTCTTAATTTAACCGAATGATTCATCATTATTTCTATAATTCAGAATTACTATTCGTCCTAGTTTTTATTTTACCGAATTACAGTTTGCTATAATTTTTATATTTCCGAATTAATATTGAACATCCTTTTGATTTTACTGAAACACTATTTACCCTGTTTTTTATCTTTCCGAATTATCATTTGTTCTGATTGATTGTTATTCAAAATAATTCTTATTTTACCAAAACACCATTTGCCCTGTTTTATGTTTTTCCGAATTATCATGTCATAATTCGGAGAAATAAAAATTAGGGCAAATGGTGTTTCGGTAAAATAAGAATTATCTCGAATAAAAATTAATTAAATTATTAAAATTGAAAAAAGAAAATTTGATAAAATTATCTAAATTATATATATTATCCATAATATATTTTTTCGCACATCTGCATCCCATAAGTTTCAATGCAAGCAATCCCCGAAAAAGGGAACTAAAAGAAAAGTTTCCAGCACAGGGGTCTGAAAAACCACATTTCCTAATTATTATTATTTTTATTATATTTAAGCCAATGATATAAAAAAAAAGAATAAAACATAACAAATTGTATTCTTTATCGCAATTCTACAATTCCACAACTAAAAGAAAAGCTTCCAGCATAGGGGTCTCAAAAACCAAATTTCCTCATTTTTCTTATTTTTTAACCCCTGATATCAAAAAAAGAATAATATAACATAGCAAATTATATTCCTTATTGAAATTTTACATGCCAAGCGCTTCAATTTGAGCCATACCCGAGGTAAATCGGACTAAAAGAAAAGCTCCCATCACAGGGGTCTCAAAAACCGAATTTTCTCATTTTTCTTATTTCCCTTATTCTTCATCCATTGCTATAAAAAAAATACAGCATTACAAATTTCATTCTTTATCGCAATTCTACAATTCCACAACTGAAAGGAAAGCTTCCAGAATAGGGGTCTCAAAAACCAAATTTCCTCATTTTTCTTATTTTTTAACCACTGACATCGAAAAGAGAAGAATACAACCCAAATTATATTATTTATCGAAATTTTACATGCCAAGAGCTTCAATTTGAGCTGAGCTCGAGGAAAATACAACAAAAAGAGAAGCTTCTAGCATAGGGGTCTCAAAAATCAAATTTTCTCATTTTTTAAAATTTTTTAACCATTGATATAAGGAAAATGAGAATGTAACCTAGCAAATTATATTTCTTATCGAAATTTGACGTGCCAAGAGCTCCAATTTGAGCCATCCCCGAGGAAAATCGGACGAAAAGGAAATCTTCCAGCATAGGGGTCTCAAAAACCAAAATTTCTCATATTTCTTACTTTCTAACCACTTATATAAAAAAAGAAGAATATAACATAGCAAATCAAATTCTTCATTGAAATTTCACATGCCACAAGCTTCAATTTGAGCCGTCCTCGAGAAAAATCGGACGAAAAGAAAAGCTTCCAGCATAGGGGTCTCAAAAACCAAAGTTTCTCATCTTTCTTATTTTCTAACCACTTATATAAAAAAAAGGAAGAATATAATATAGCAAATCAAATTCTTCGTTGAAATTTCACACGCCAAGAACTTCAATTTGAGCCGTATCCGAGGGAAATCGGACTAAAAGAAAAGCGTCGATCACAGGGGTTTCAAAAACCGAATTGTCTCATTTTTCTTATTTCCCTTATTCTTTTTTCCTCTGATATCAAAAAAAGAGAACATAACATAGAAAATTTTATTCTTTATTTAAATTTCACATGCTAAGAGCTTTAATTTGAGCCGCGCTTGAGGAAAATCAGACCAAAATAAAAGCTTCTTGCATAGGGGTCTCAAAAACCAAATTTTCTCATTTTTCTTATTTTTTAACCATTGATATAAGAAAAATGAAAATGTAACTTAGCAAATTATATTTCTTATCGAAATTTGACGTGCCAAGAGCTCCAATTTGAGCTGTCGCCGAGGAAAATCGGACTAAAAAAAGCGCCCATGACAGGGTCTCAAAAACCGAATTTTCTCATTTTTCTTATTTCCCTTATTCTTTTTTCCTTTGATATTAAAAAAAGAGAATATAACATAGTAAATTTTATTCTTTATTGAAATTTCACATGCTAAGAGCTTCAATTTGAGCCGCGCGTGAGGAAAATCAGACTAAAATAAAAGCTTCTAGCATAGCGGTCTCAAATTTTCTTATTTTTTAACCATTGATATAAGTAATATGAGAATAAAACATACCAAATTATATTCCTTATCGAAATTTGACGTGCCAAGAGCTCCAATTTGAGCCGTCCCCGAGGAAAATCGGACGTAAAGAAAAGCTTCCAGCATAGAGGTCTCAAAAACCAAAGTTCCTCATTTTTCTTATTTTTCAACCACTGATATCAAAAAAGAAGAATATAACATAAGAAATTTTATTCTTCATCTCAATTTCAAGTACCAGATTTTCAATTTGATCCATGTCCGAGGGAAATCGGGCTAAAAGAAGAGCTTCCAGCAAAGGGGTCTCAAAAACCAAATTTCCTCTTTTTTCTTATTTTTCTTACCTTTTAACCGCTGACATCAAAAAAGAAGAATATAACATAGCAAATTATATTCTTCATCGGAATTTCACATGCCAAGAGCTTTAATTTGAGCCGTCCTCGAGGAAGATCGGACGACAAGAAGAGCTTCCAGCATAGGGGTCTCAAAAACCAAATTTCCTCATTTTTTTTATTTTTCTTACTTTTAACCGCTGACAAAAAAAAAGAAGAAAATAAAATAGCAAATCAAACTCTTCATTGAAATTTTACACGCCAAGAGCTTCAATTTGAGCCATGCTCGAGGAAAATCGGACTGAAAGAAAAATTTCAAGCATAGGGGTCTAAACAGACATCAATAATAATACATGAATACAAATGAATATAATAAAACGATAGATAAGCAGATGAAAATATTTTTCTCTGAATATAGTTCGGTTGCTTTCAGTGATGGGTAAGTTACTTTTTAGAAGGAACTAGTTATGATTTCTATTACAGCACGAAGAAAGTAACCAGTTATCGTTATCGTTACCGATTCAAAATATAGTTTTTTCATGGTTACTTTTTCCAAAAAAGTAACTTTTTCAGTTACTTTTATATTTTAGAAATATATATCCAGATTTAGGTTTTACACAACTTCATTCAAATTTGTCGAGTGATAGTTGTTGTTTGTTCCTTATTGAAAGTCGTAGAAAAGTCATGACCGACATAATACTTCTAAAACAAGGAATGTTTTAGAAAATCTTGAATCTCAGTGTGGGAGAAAAATTTCAATTTTCCTTTCTTGGGCCGTAAATCTCTATGGCCCTGGAAATTGATTTTCTTCTTTCTAAAAGTATTTGCTTAGTTCTACCTAGTTATGTTTTCCACTTCTAGAAGTTTTACAACATCCTAGGACCACCAGAAAATGTTTCAGAAGTCGTTGAATTTTGAACAAAATACATGAATTTTCAACTAAATAAGATAAATTTCCAGTCGAAACACACGAATCTTCAACAAAATACATGAAATTTTAATTAAGAAAGAGACGTTTTATACCTAATATTTGAATTTTCAACTAAACAATATACATTTTTAACCAAAAACGGAATGTGTAAATTTTCAATTAAGAAAATTAATGTTTAACAAAGAAATGTTGACAAAACAAATAATTTTTCAAGGAAAGGGATGATTTTTTAACTACAATTTTTTAACAAAGTAGTTCAACTTTCAACCAAATAGATGAATTCTCAATGAAAAATGTAATAGTTGAAATTTCTACCAAGAAAGACGAATTTTTAACGAAATAGTTAAATTTGAAACCAAAGAGATGAATTTTCAACTAAGAAAATTAATTTTTTTCAAAAAAGATGATTTTTTAACAAAATACACGAATTTTCACCTAAAAAAGGTCATTTTTCAACAAAAAATTGAGGTAGTTAAATTTTCAATCGAAATATTAATTTTCAACGAAAAAAGATAAATTTTCAACGAAAAATATAACAGTTGATGTTTGAACCGGAAAAGATTTTGATTTTAAATCAAAGCCAGTTGAATTCAACCAAAAAACAAATTTTCAACAAAACAGTTGAATTTTCGACCGAATGAAATGATTTTCTTCCAAAATCGTTGAATTTTGAACAAAATAATTAAATTTTCAACCAAATAATAAAACTGAAAAAAATTGAATTCTCAACGCATAATAATTGAATATTCAACCAAAGAGATGATTTTTTAACTAAAATAATAATAATAATAAAAACTAGAATAGTTGAATTTTCCGTTGAAAAAATTCATTTTCAACCAAAAAAAAATGAATATTCAACTCTGAAATTAATTTTTTCATTTCTTTCTAAAAGTGTTTCTATAGATTTTAGAAAATTTTGAATTCCAAGATTGGAAAAGCAATAAAATTGATTGACTGTCGTAAAAAGAGTTGTGAACTACATTTCAAAAGTAAATAAAAAAGTTACGATTTTTATAGTTTATGTTACTAAAAAAATTCAACTAGTTACCAATTCTTTACTTATTTACAAAAGTAACTTCGTCACCACTAGCGTCGTTTTAAGGGTTTTCGGCGTCGCTTACGGAACCCTAAAAATCAGAGCAAATGGTATTTCGGTAAAATAAAATATATGTCAAATAGTAGTTCAGAAAATAAAAGAAAAGAAAAATTAGATAAAATAAAATTTAGGAAATATGAATGCTGCCGTTTTAATGAAGAAAGTTGCTATCTACATTTGTTCATATGCAAAAATGACGAGAAAACCGATGGTAAAAGCACATCTTTATTTACGGAATTTATCATTATTAAATAAAACTATTTATAATTTGTAATTTTTATACAATGGTAAATAATTACATATTACATTTGAAGATAAGAAATAAATAATGAAAATTATTGAAATTGAAAAGTTTTTATTGCATAATAATCTTAATAAAAACCGTAACAGATGAACATAGTTCAGTTTTCAGTAAAAATATAAACTGTATAAAAATTAATTTTGAGTTTATACGATTGGTATTGTTATTGATTATTGCTAAGATCGTTTTATATTATTTAACTAAAAGTTATTCTAATCATAAGGGCTGCAGTAATTTAAAATGTTCCTCTAACAGGCAAATATTTTTTTGTATATGAAAAAAATTGTAAGACTTGAATTATCAAATAAGTAGAATTATTTGAAGCAGGGAAAGCTAAACGGTGCCAAGTCCACTTTTTGACGAAATTGAGTTTTCTTCAAAAATCATACTTTCTCCCTTTTCACACCTATTTCAGTGAAAAATTTATGTTTACCCATTTTTTACCCTAAAATTTAGTATATTAATGTATTGGAATATTACTGAAATTTTTAAAAATTCAAAGTAAATGAATGAAATATACTAAAATATTCATTTTTGTTTATTCGGTGGTTACTATAGGATTTTAACACGTATTAACAATCGGAGGTGTAATTATAAAAATCAAAAAGTGTTGTACTAGTACTATGAATGTTCCTTTTTTCCGTTAAATAGTGTTATTTGTTCATGAAATAAATGAAATTATGCATTTCAAATGATTTTTTTAAATGAGTTATGTATTATTTTATTTATAATACCTGGGAAAGCCAAACGGTGCTAAGTTCATGGCAATTTTCATTAGAGTGTAACATGCATATGTAGCGCCACCTATTTGATTTACTCAATCGTTAATAAACTGATCCATCCACCTACACGAAAAAAATGATTCACTTAATTGGTAGTAAATTGTTCCTCTAGAAATGTTTTTTTGTCTCTCCAGTAAAATTTGGTTGATTGGACTTAGCACCGTTTATCATTCCCCGCTTTATTTATTGAAATTACTATTTATGTTGTTTGCAATCACAATTGAGGGCCGATTTAACTAATACTGATTATGTGGGCGATTAACTAATCATGATTATTTTTTAATCCATGATTTAACCGGCGTTAACTTATACCTTGTCGAAACAAAATCTCAGAAATATCTCAGGAAAAAATTAACATTAAAAAATATTATTTTTTTATTTGCATGTATATATTTATATGTGACAATCTATATATTTATATCTATATACAGTATTCCTCTGATGGTAAATTTAAAAATGCTATCTGTTTCTACCTATCACGTGCAGTTTACAAGATACGTACAAAATATGATATATTTTGAAATTTTCAAAGCAAATGTTAGATATTTATAATTGTAAAAATCCGTAGATTCTGAGTTCTTAACTTTCGAATTTACAATTTAAAAATAAAAAAAAAAACATTATATTTGAAGCTCTTACATCTGATCACTGCACTGCAAAGAATCTTTTCTACCTGGTTCGCTAACCAAATGCCGATGGCTGAGTTGGGCCTACTCTTTCAAGACAGCCTCTGAATAGTTCCTTGCTGTTTAGGAAAATTTCGATTATTTACAAAAGCAAGTTTATGAGCCTTCAGAAAATTTATGAGAGCTACTGGGATCCCGGTCGGTAATAATCCGCTTTTCTTTACATACGGCGATTCTGATTGGCGGAGACGAGAAGGCCGTTCAAGTTTCTTGCGCGCGCACGGTGCGAACTGATAGGCCTTTAATTCTACGCCAAATGACCATCCACGTGACAACCTGAATTGTCTTTTGTCAAGTAAATGTAAAATAATTTTGCTTAGATGTAATAGACTTAAATAATGTTCAAAAATTCGATCACTATTACAATTTGCAAACCAATAATGTTAAGGGACTAAGAGTAATCAATTAAAAACGCTCAGAAGTATCTGATGCATATATGAAAAATATATAGAAAGGAAGCTTTATTAATAAATATGCCCACTGCAAGGTTATATTTGCTAAATATTTATTTTCAGCACTGAAAAATGAATTACTGCTATTGAATTCTTAGTTCGTTAACTTTACTCTACATAGATTTACTTTAAAAACGAATTATCTCTTTCGAAGATTTGAAAGAAACAGTAGATGAGAAAGTGAGGTTAGGAATACAATTTGCACTTTATCAACTTTATGGACAATTCATAGCTTCTGTCATCAACATATTGATAAAAAATAGCTTAGATGATAAAAATTACCATAAAAATGATCCACGTTCGCTCTGAAGATGCTCCGAATGTTCAAATGCAAACTTCGATTTTGAGGTTCTGTTCTGCTGGCTAGATTGAGTCGGATTAATTTTTAACCCGTTTGGATCGAACAAATTTTGAGAACTTTTTTCGGATTCGGATTGGTTCGGATACAGATTTCAGAATAATTCGGATTGGTTCCGAATGATTCGGAATGAATTTCTATCCGAAATTTTCGCCAGGGAGTCTAATCTAGGATTAACATCTTAGTTAAAGTTGGTGAAATCGGCCCCTAATGTTTGAAATATTAGAATTATTTAAAAGTTTAGTTTCAAACAGTCTTGAATAGGTATACATATACAACTACTTAAGAATTTACGTATTGAATCTAAATTGTTCAATGAATTTAATATTTAATTAATGGATTTTACATGAAATTTCAAAAGCGTAGATATGCATCTCGTATGCCTCTTTTCGAAGAAGGTTGGGCCGAGTTACGCTCGAATCCCAGTGGAGAAAGTTGCTATGTACATGTGTTTTTCGTCATTAGGCTCACAGCCTGCAAAAAGGCCGAGATCCTTATGAGCAAAAACACATCTGCGCAGTTGTGTCTCTTGTATCAGGATCTCGGGACTAAGTCGATCATAAATCCTCTAATTCCTGTAGGTATGCCACACTCTTTTGGGGATAGTGACTTTCTTCATTAGGGTTTCTCGGAAATCGCTGTAGATACATATGTTAATGAAGGCCTAATTACTTAAAAATTTACTCAAAATTTTTAATAATGATTAACTAAAATGAATTCGATTTTTCATTACGAATCCAACGATATAAAAAACTCATTTTTCATGAAAAATGCAGATAGTGACTTTCTTCATCAGCACGGCAGCATGGGCCTCAAATATTTGCACGATAAATTTTAAGCAATTCCCCAGATGTGGAATGACATCCTTGAGATCAAAAAAGACCTCAATGATGCTAATAAAATCATTTATTAGAAATTTGTAATACGACATTTCGAGAGTCAACATGTTCTCCTTATCAGGAACATTAATCAAATTAATCAATTTTTTACAAGTCCATTGTACAAAGACTTTTATATTCAAATCATCATCTGTTATTTCTCTTCTCGAGTGAACTCTGTGATAGAATAAAAGTTATTACTGAAACTTGTCGAGAGTCGGTTGTACTTGATGGTTACTTTTTAAAAACAAAACATGTTATAAATTGCTTTACTAATTACAAAATATCAAAATTAAATTAAGAAAGGAGTCAGAACATAGGCTCTGCTTCATTTTGAGGTTCAACACCCTTAACATCCAACAAACCTCAAAATGGAGCAGAACGTATGTTCTGACTCCTTTCTTAATTTGATTTTTTATTTTTTATGACTATTTAAACAATTTATAATGTGTTCTGTTTTCAAAAAGTAATCATCAAGTACAACCGATTCGCGACATCGACTTAATAAGTTTCATTTTATCACAGACTTTACTTCAGAAGAGAAATAACAGATGACAATTTCAATATAAAACTCTTTCTACAATGGACTTGTAAAAAATTGATTAATTTGATTAATGTTCCTGATAAGGAGAGCATGCTGACTCTCGAAACGTCGTATTAGTTTCTAATAAATGATCTTATTAACATCATTGAGGTATTTTTTGGTCTGAAGGATGTCATTCCACATCTGGAATGTACCTTATTATTTATAAATAACTCAGCCACAAAACAAAATCAACATCAGAAGCATCGATTGGATTAAAATAAATTTTGAAGCTAAAATGTTGAATTAGAGGTAGGAACTCGAATTTCTCGGACAGAAATTCAAATTTCTGAAATGTCCCTGGGATCTAATCTCCTTAGATGAAATATATGTACCTACATGTACATAGTTTACTGTAATAAATGATAGCTCAGGTGATTTGCCTCGAGGCGAGGCGTTGCATTGTTCTAAGCTTAATTGCAATTCATGCTTTGACTTACCGATGTGTTTGCTTTCGTTAAATGCCTCTGGTATCTTCCTAGTAAGTACAGCGTAGACAGTGCAAATAACAATGAGTATTATGGGATAGGTAAAGGCGATCATATAACTGGCGTCAATGTAACTGTTGCAGACGAGTAAATTATCCTCTCTGCTTGGATAATGGTGCATCGCTCTCGCAGGATCGATTATCATCCAGACACCATTGATCAGGATCTGTACACTTACAAGCCCCGTACAGATTATCAGTTGGGATTTCGGGGAGATGAACGATGGGCGCTTCGCGCTGTGCTTGTTGACGTTGAAGATCCGAGATATCCTGTTAGTTTTCGTCAGCAAAGCTGCATACACTACAGTAAAGCAAAATCCTGCTGTAAATCTGTCAAAGAGACAAAATGTCTAGTTAAATTCATTATGCACGGAGAAAACTGTTTTGCTTGATCAATAAAAATTTTGTTGGGTCTTCTTGTTGGTATGATAAAACTGTTTTGTTGACCTAACAAAAGTGGCTTATTGGCTGAACCAAACTCTTTTGTTAGCCCAATAAAATGTTTTGTTGGCTCAACAAAAATCGTTGGCTAGCCTCACCAAATCATTTTGTAGACTTGACCAAATTATATTTCTTTCAGAAATATAGATATTAAAGCAGACAAAATCTACGAATTACCTGAAAAAGAACAATAGGATAGATTTTGAAGATATTATACCATAATACCTGGGATATCTCTGATATAACAGAACAATATATTAGATATCTGTCATAGTTCAAGTTCCAGATATTGAGTTTTTGTCTGCTTTAATGAATGTCTGTTTTTTTGCTGTTGTTTGTCCTAATAGAGCTGTGTATTTTTTTTATTCACGTGATTCGGAAAGGGATTTCGATGTTGTATTGGGTTTAAATATTCAGTCATATATTTATTGTGAATATAAAGTGTCGAATCGAAAAGCACACAGGTAGGTATTTCCACTTGAAAGTGTTGATCACTGATCAGCATCAGCCGAGGTAAAAACAACTCATCTACAAATTTTTACATGATATTGTCAGCTATCTATTCTTTAAACTTATTACAGTCATTAATCTACACTTTTATCATCATTGTGTTTTATTAACTTGAGACTAAATACAATTTTACCCCAGTTACAGTCTCCACTTACAATATATAATAACCGCCACATTGGAAACAAACGTTTTTGCGTTTTCCGTAATACTTGTTTCTATATTTTAAGATGTTTCTGTTCATTCAATAATAAAATAATGAATATATGCTTCAATTTCATATAAGAAATAGTCAAGAATATGCAAATAAAAATCAGGAAGTGTTTTAAGATTTGATCATTTCAATTTAAAACAATAATAGTTTCTAATTCGTATGAACGCATCTAATTGTAGGCTGCTTAATTCTATAGTAGTGACTTTCAAAATTGAATAAATTCACATTCGAAGCCTTCAAAATCAACCAAATTTCAAGAGAGAAGCATTTAAAATTAAATTTTGTAAAAATTGAAGCCATACAAATGGAAGAATTTTCATCTGCAGGTCGTGAAACTTAATCAACTTTAGTACTAAGTTTCCTAAACTCAAAGTTTTCAAAATGAAAATTCTCGAACTTCGAGCATTTAGAATGAGATAATTTTGATTCTTAAGCCCTAAAAATGGTACAATAGGAAATTAGAAGCCTTCTGTATATAATTTAAGATTAATAACTTTACAAACCTGGACGTTACAAAATTTTAGTCTTTAAAATTGGACAATTTTCATTTGAATGGAATTCAAATTCGGAAGAATCAAAATGAAGCAGTGAAATTCAATACTTTTAATTTGAACATTTGAAATAGGAACTTGTTCAATTTCAGATGCTTTGAATTTGAAATTCAAAAAGCTCAAAGTGATTTAATTTTGAAGCTAAATATTTTTGCACAAAATTTTGATGGCAAATTCAACAAATCTTCAATCCAAGCGCTTTCCATTATTAAATATTAAATTTTGAGGGTTTTCAATTCAAAATTATTTAATTTTAAAATGGTCAATTTTGAACTCTTCAGAATTGAAATTCTCCAATTTTAAATTATTGTATTTTTGTGATTGTCTTCAATTTGAAATTATACAATTTTGAACTTTCAACAAATTGTGGTCCAGTTTTCGTCGTATTAATTCCGAATGCCGCATAAACGATTTACATTAAAATTTGTTCTATTTTAAGGCTTTTATACATGGATGTTCAGAATAAAAGATTTTTAAACTTCAATTGTTTGAAATTGAAATTTTTTGTTATTTTTATCATAACAATTTGTGAATTTGGAGAAAATCTAAGCTCGGTTCTAATTGAAATTTTCTGAGTATGAATATTTTAAATCTAAATTTTAGAGTGCTGTTTCTAATTCAATAAGAAAATTTATTTTTATTTTTACCTTTGAATTCCGCAAACGATGTCTGAAGGCCTAAGTATTAAAGTAAAGGTCACAAGGTAACACAATAATATACCAGATAAGAGTACATAGGACAATTCTCTGCCGGAAGCTCGAACAACTGGTGTGTCGTTGAATTTTAAAAATACACCTGCTACGAAAAGCGTCATCTGCAAATAGAAATGATTATTTTTTTATTTTTTAGTAGATCTTTTTTCACGTATTTTAATAATTTCAGATTTTTTTATCAATTGATTTTAATTTCTGATTACCATAATTCCTGAGGCAGAAAAAGACATGGCACCAATGGCCCATCCACTTTCGGGTTTTAGAAACTCTTCTGGTATATCTCGGCAATAGGTATGAGTTTCGTCAGGAACTGTGCCTTGGGCGCACATAACACAATGGGTTTCATCAAACGGATCTCGTATCTAAGAAGAAAGTGCGAAAAGAGCTTTCATAAATAACGGATAATGAGCACTTTTTATTTAATATTGAATATTTCAAGAAAGAAAGGAAAAAATCCAAGACTAAGAAGCTTGTAACGTCCGAGAGAATTTTATCTATGTTCTCTAGTTATAATGTATCATTTGATTTACTACTGTCCTTCCATATTTCCAGGGATGATGGCCTTGTTGAAAAGGAAGCCAGTTGACGCGTTTTGTAA
>JAUMHM010000079.1:1199754-1210393 GCA_032362435.1 Melikaiella ostensackeni | reverse complement strand
TCGAATAAAGACTATTCATAGATTCCTGTAAGAGAAGTTTGAAAGCTGTTTTGCTTCACAATACGAATGTTTTTGCTCTCACACCGGGAGCACATTCCACTACGTTGAGAGAGAATGACGATAATATCAAGTTGGTATTGGATAAATTGAAATATTCAGAACACAATTGGCGGATTTGTGGGAATTTCAAAATATTGGGAATATTGTTGGGTCAGCAATCAGGTAACGTTAAACACCCATGTTTCCTATGCTTATGGGATAGGAGAGACCGACCTAATCATTATAAAAAGATTGATTGGTCAGCCAGAAAAACTTTTGATCCAGAATAAGAGAACATCATCAACCTCCCACTAGTGAATCCAACGAGAGGTTTACTGCCACCTCTGCATATGAAACTGAGCATGGTGAAGCAGTTTCTATCAGCATAAGAAGAAGAAGATGGCTGTTTCATATATCTTCAAGGACAATTCCCAGAACTGTCGGATGCAAAACATGGAATTAGGGGGATTACAGTAAAGAGCATGAAGGAAGACTTTATCAAAATGATAAGAGATGGAACATCGCTACTAAGAAAGGTGGGATATAAACATGATGGTAGACTTTTGTTGGACATTAAAGAGAAAACATACACAGAAAAAGTTAGAAGGAAGCGGAATCCATTACGTCGATCTTTCAAAGATAAAAAAGTGCGATATTCAAGAAGGGCGTGAATTAAAAGGAATTTGCTGTGCATTCGGACTCAGGGACCTAGAAAACATAGGATTCGACCACTTTGCATTGAAAAAATACATGTTTTATATAAAATTACCAATTCGCCACGTTTTTTTGAGGTAAGAGGCGAAGCGTGACATCATACAACCACAACGACTCCGGATTCGTACTCAACGACCTCGAAAACATAGGATATGACCACTTTGCATTGAAAAAATGCATGTTTTACATAAAATTACCAATTTGCCACTTTTTTCGAGGTTAGAGACAAAGTGTGACGTCATAGAACCACAACAACTCTGGATTCGTACTAAGTGATCTCAAAAACATAGAATATGACCACTTTTCATAGACGGAAATCATGTTTCACCTGAAATCAGCGATTTTCCATGTTTTTTGAGGTTAGGGATGAAATGTGACGTGATGGAGCCAAACCGGCTCCAGAATTGGATTCAGCGACCTCGAAAACGTAGGGTAAGCCTATTCTGATTTCTGGGGCTTGCAACTTTTTTTTTGTGGAGCTGTGTTATTAACCTTTTTTAATTTAATATCTCCCAGAAATATGTCACATAGATCTTTATTAAATTTATTTCGATCTTCGGTTCTGTTGCAAAATCTTCTAGCCTCAGGACTTCCAACATTTTCTTCCCATAATGCTCGAGGTAAATCTTTTTTTTCTGTTATTCTGAAAATCTGCATACTTCATTGTATGATACTTTGAAGTTGAATGACGCCTCACTTCCTCATTTCTTGCATGACTAATTACAACATTACAATGTATCCAAATTAATTTCTGCCTTTCAAACAGATGTCTATAGGAATCTTTTCACTCCTTGGCACGTTTTTTAAACAATTCATTGTTTGAACACGAATAAACTTCATCAATAATACTATTATCCATCATTATTTTCATACAGCTTCTATAAAACAATCTCAAACATTGAATTGCAGCGAAGCATATGTCAACAACTAAATAAGCTGCGTTTCGAATGAGTAAAAAATAAGTGTGAGGTAGAGAGGGGGGCGCGAGGAATCGTGCACGATCGTGCGTGCCCAACACAAGGCGTCGTATGTGCCCGGCGTGCGCGCACTCTTCCACCGCTCCCCTCATGCGGCGGTTCTCCGCAACGAGGGAGCCGAGCCTAGGCTCGGTGCGCAACTTCAGACTGGGCTTGTCCGCTTTCTGGTAATGAAGTATAGAGCAGAAGTATGAGGCTAGAGAGAATATGAGGAGATAGGAAGAGTGCACGAAAAATATATTAAATAGACTTTGGGATTAGACAGACGTACGCCTTGGTATATAGCACTGAATGAAGTGGACAGAGAAAAAATAAAAATAAGAGCGGGGAATAGGGCATGTAAACATCAGGAAAAGGTTTTGGATAGTGGGGGTCGAAAGAAAGTTGAAGATCGCTTAGAGGAGAAAGAATTGGGAATAGGAGAAAAGAGAATGGAAGAAAGAGAAAGGTACTTGAATAGGCATGGATGGTTAAGGAAATCAATCAGAAGAGCACACGAAAGTGGTATAAAGGTAGAGCAGTAGAAAGAGACAGAGAAGTCTTAAAGCAAGGAATGGAAAGTAAATAACGGAGGCGAGATATAATGAGAAATAAAAATGGATAAGAGTAGAGGGGGTAGTAAAATATTCGGAGAAAAAAGGGGAAAGAGAATCGCGAAAACTAAATGCGCGGGTGAGATGTGGAAATACAGAAGAATGAAATAAATACTGAGATAAGGAGAAAGGAAGAAGGTGCATGAGACAGAGGAGGATTAACGCAAATGTAAAAAGGGAAAAAACGAAAGGAGCAAATAAGAATGAAAAAGAAATGGCGGAATGGATGAATGGAGGAATGTAAGAAAATGTAGCCTTATGATGTAGCGGACAGAGTTCGCATTTTCTAGGTCCTAGAAGCCGAAAATAAACATCTTATTATAAATAAAGGTCAACATGTTGTTCAACGCATAATGGTTTAATGTAAGGTAAAGGCCCCGGTTCGTAACCCCCAACCAGTTCATAACCCAGCAAATGTATTATTGATTTTTTATATAATACGATACAAAGTGTTAGCTGATGTGAATTTCTTTTCAAAGTAAGAATGAAAATGTAAAAAACTGATATGAGATGATAGTCATTATTTCGCGTTTATCAATTCGAAAAAAATAAAAACGTCGTGCTCTGCCCTCCATCATGGTACACTGTACTTTCAGATCAGCTGACTATAAGGCCAGCCCTGAAGTGGCTTCACGGAACTTGACAGCTCGCTGTGTTGTGAGTGTAAAAAGTGGCAATCCAGTGGACAGTAATAACGTTCACCTTGTTTCGAGTACAATCATTTGAGTAAGTAGCTTTCCATGTCGAAATACAATAATTTCGGAGTCGGTTACGAACGAGCACCAATATATCAGCAGTGATGCATCTGCAACTCCTCTTGCAAAAACTCTTATAAAAATTAAAATATGACACATATCGTTGAAACGCTGATGAAGATCTTCACTTCGATTTATTTTCTCCAAATATCTATATTAACTTTTACCTTTGATCAAGAACAAAGAATGAATGCGTCATTTAGAAATTGACAGTCTTCGAATCGATTGTGAGGTTAGTATACAAATTGACACACTTGGCGTAATTTGCTGTTGACGCCACTTAGTGCCAACTTTAACGAGTCTCAGAAAATTAACTCCTTCAAACAAAAGCTTGAAAATTGTGAAATCAATTGAATATAGCCTATAATTCCGAATTCACTTGCATTGATAAGCCGGTGACGAACCTGCTCATCATTGGGTTACGAACTGGATCAAACAGGACTTTCGAGGGTTACGAATCGGCATGTCGGATATGTTCGTTTAAATTCTTAATTATTGAATTAATGCATCCTTGAACTAGCTTTCAATGACATTTTCGATTGAAAATGGATTATTCCTTACGTATGAAGGAAGTTTATTGCATTCAAATATTGCTTGAGGCATTCGAATAGGATTTCATTCTTTCCAGCTTTTTAGTAGGTTACGAACCGGGGCCTTTACCTTAACAGGACTTAGGACTGCAATTTTCTTCATTTTCAGAAATTCATCCGACTTAAATTCATGCCTAATTATCCTGGATAATTCATTTGAACTCTTATTGCTATAAGAACTTAAGAAGGCAATTAACGAATTCTATTTATCTCTGTTTTATAGTACCAATTCTTGTTGGGAATGAAACGATTGGATTATAATAATTGTGTTTTAATTTCTCTTCGTTAAATGCATCTGCTCGTAGCGAGAGAAAGTGTAACGAGGAGATAGGTGGAAAAGCAGAAGGCACATTGTGATAATTCACTTCTATTCTGAACCCTCTTTGTCAAGAACATAATAACTATCCTTAACTACCCAAAGTAGAGAAGTTGGGATGCAAAGTAGCATAGGTGGGAAAAACCGAATTTTGTAATTAGAGTTGCTAGTAAATTTCGCGTAATGATCCAAATTCTTCAGGTCATTTAATTTTCTCTCGGAAGCGTTAAATAGTAAGCCAGGCTTAATAAGGTTAAAATTACTTTTATCATTCTGAGTGAATCTATATTGGAAATTAATTGATCATACGGGTAATTGGACGCCTAACTATCTCAAGTGGAATTCATTATAAATTACTATTATTAGTAAATTATTTGAACTTACCTGACATGTTTAGTAACAATTTGCCATCGAGGTATTTTCCTACTCTGATCCAATTATATACTCCTGGGGAAGTCTGTTTAAAATGTATGATGTTGTACCTAGCTGGTCCATCACCATTGCTGTCAAATTTGAATTCGTCACCACTTAGACCTGAAATACAATTTTTTGAATGTTAATTTTAATTGGGAGAAAGGTAATTTTGAAAAATTTCAATTATATAAATAATCACCTTCGAATTCTACGTTTCTTAAATACTGTAAAAGTTCGATTCCTTTTGTGGGTCGCATTGCATCGCAAGGTCCTTTGTTTCCATGGCAAAGCTTTTTGTGCATGTTTCTAAAAAATATTCATATGTTCTTTTTTTGTTTAAACATTTTAGATCATGATTTGAAAAAAATTAGTAGATATGATGGGTGTAGTTGAGAATAACGCTCACCTCCGATTTTGTTGATGCTCCGTATATTCATGTATTTTGACGCGCTTATTACAAAAATCATAGTGAAAGATGGTGCACATTTGATTTTCTTGATGAAAATTTCATGTCTAGCCCCTGCCGAAAACGTCACGGAATTAATGTTGGTCAAACCCTTTCCCCTTTCCAACTTCTCGTTGTGGGGGGGGGGCACCCCTTTGTCTGATCACCGAAATAATGTTGGTCAAACCTCTTCTCCTTTCCAACTTCTCGTGGAGGGCGGAAAGGCACCCCTTTGTCTATCCACAGAAGTAATGTTGGTCAAACCCCTGCCCCTTTCCAGCTTCTCGTGGGGGCGAAAAGGCGCCCCTTCGTTTGACCACAGAAATAATGTTGGTAAAGCCCCTTCCCTTATCTAAGTTGTCGGTGGGGGGAGGCACCCCTTTGTCTGGTCACAGAAATAATGTTGGTCAAACACCTTCCCCTGTCCAACTTCTAAGGGGGGGGGGGCGAAGGTACTCCTGTGGCTGGTCACAGGAATAATGTTGGTCAAACTCCTATCCCTTTCCAACTTCTCGTGGTGAGCGGAAAGGCACTCCTGTGACTGGTCACAGAAATAATGTTAGTCAAACTCCTTCCCCTTTCCAGCTTCTCGTGGAGGGTGGAAAGGCACTCCTGTGACTGGTCACAGGAACAATGTTGGTCAACCCCTATCCCTTTCTAACACCTTGTGGAGGACGGCAAGGTACCCCTGTGACTGATCACAAAAATATTGCTGGTCAAACTCCTTCCCCTTTCCAACTTCTCGTGATGGGCGGAAAGGCCCCTTTGTGACTGGTCACAGAAATAATGTTGATCAACCCCCTACCACTTCCATCATCTCGTGGGGGGAAGACACCCTTGCGAATGGTCACCGAAGTAATGTTGGTCAAACCCTTTCCCTTTTCCAACTTCTTAGGGGGGGGGGCACCCCTGCGACTGGTCACGGAAATAATGTTGGTTGAACCCTTTCCCCTTTCCAACTTCACGGTGGCGGGGGGCGCACCCCTTTGTCTGGTCACCGAAATAATGTTGGTCAAACCCTATCCCCTTTCCAACTTCTTGGGGGAGGAGGCACCCCTTTACTTGGTCACCGAAATAATGTTGGTCAAACCCCTTCTCCTTTCCAACTTCTCGTGGAGGGCGGAAAGGCATCTCTTTGTCTGTCCACAGAAGTAATGTTGTTCAAACCCCTTCCCCTTCCCAGCTTCTCGTGGGGGCGAAAATGCGCCCCCCCTGTGACTAGTCACAGGAACAATGTTGATAAACCCCTATCCCTTTCTAACATCTTGTGGAGGGCGGCAAGGCACTCCTGTGACTGATCAGACTGATCACAAAAATACTGCTGGTCAAACTCCTTCCCCTTTCCAACTTCTCGTGGGGGGCGGAAAGGCATCCCTGTGACTGGTTACAGAAATAATGTTGGTCAAACTCTTACCACTTTCCAGCGTCTCGTGGCGGAAAGGCACCGCTGCGACTGGTCACGGAAATAATGTTGGTCGAAGCCCTACCCCTTTTCAACGTCTCGTGGAGAGACGTAAATTAAATTAAGTAAAAAAATTTATAACTGCAGTGATTGGTCGCATACTTGCGTTTTCGGCCGGGGCTAGGCATGAAATTTTCATCTTTATCATCAAATATCTCGAACAGTTTCACTCGTACGGAAGAAATGAATGAGATATAAAATGTGTACTTTGACAAGGTCTACAACTTTTGTTGGAATTATTTTTTCAAATTTACAAGAATTCTCGAGATAAGCGTGAAAACCCATGATTTTTATGAGGTTCTTGTGATTTTCACCATGAAAATCAAATTTTCGCTAATTTTCACTAAAATTTTCATAATGAGCGTGACAAAATACATAAATTCACGGAGTATTAAATAAATCGGATGTGAGCGCTATTCGGAACTTCATCCGATATATTTTTTTGTTGGGTGGAGTTGTCATGAAATGAAAAAATGTTGTCAAATGTCAAACCCCAAGCCAAATAATTGTCGTTATTTTGCTTCAAAACAAGTGGAATGAAAAGGGAATTTTATCACCATCTGGTTATTTTATTACCGGAAGGCGTAAGCGAAGGCCAGAACAGCGTCGGAAACGAATTGAAGTTGATCCTCGAAAGCTGTATTCTGTTTTGTAAGACGCTCTTTCGTAGTACAGGGCTTCGTGTACTTTTGATTGTATGGCGTCCAAGATGCATTTGGGTAACGACATTGAAAATGATCTTCCCAGAATTCTGAAACAAAAATCATTTTGAGTTTTGTTAACTGAAATGTTAAGAATTGAAACATTCAACTAAGCTTTTTGAGAAATAATAAATGTTCGTAGGCTTCTAAACTGAACCAAGTAAAGAAACGCGAATATTTTATCTCGAAAGATCGATAGTTATCATACATGTATTGCATAACTCAGCCAATTTTTCACTGATTTACATGAAACCTTTTAGGATCAATAAAAAATTTCGAAAAAATAACTACTGCGCATGCACATTGTCCATTTCTTAAAAATTGGACACAGCAGATTTAGAAAACATGAGAAATGTATTATTTTTAGAATTTAAGTCGACCTCTGGCCTACAATATTCAACCGATTCGTCTCAAAATTTCAGGATAAATTGAATAGATGAAGTTCCAGAAGTATTTTACAGACAATTTCGATTCATTAATTATTTCTAGAGATGTTTCACTTTTTATGTCCGAAATTCGATTTTTTAGCATTTCGGTCGACCTGTAGCCTACAATATTTAACCGAATCGTCTGAAAATGTCAAGATAGATTGACTCGATGAAGTTCCAAGATGTATGTACAGAAAATTTTGATTTAATAACTATTTCTAGAGATAATTCACTTTTTATTTCCAGAATTCGATTTTTCAGCATTTCAGGACCTGTAGCGTACAATATTCAACCGATTCGTCTACAAAATTTCAGGATTGATTGACTAGATGAGGTTCCAGAATCACTTTTTAGGATTCTTTTAATTGATTATTTGTTTTTTCATGCTTTTTGTTTTCACGCTTTTTACTTTTTATGCACAAAATTCAATTTTTCAGCATTTCAGTTGATCTGTAGCTTACAATATTCAACCGATTCGTCTAAGAATTCCAGGATATATTGACTAGATGAGAATCCATAATCATCTTTCAGGAAATTTTGATTAATCAATTATTTCTAGAGATATTTCACTTTTTATGTCCAAAATTCGATTTTTTAGCATTTCGGTTGACCTGCAGCCTACAATATTTTATGCACAAAATTCGATTTTTCAGCATTTCAGTTGATCTGTATCCTACAATATTCAACCGATTCCTGTACAAAATTTCAGGATAAATTGACTAAATGAGAATCCAGGATCACTTCTCAGGAAATTTGGATCAATTAATTATTTCTAGAGATATTTCACTTTTTGTGTCCAAAATTCGATTTTTTAGCATTTCGGTCAAACTGTAGCACACGATATTCAACCATTTCATCTAAAAATTTCAGGATAAATTGACTGGATGAAATTCCAGGATTATTTTTCAGGAAATATGGTTTTGTTAATTATTTTTAGAGATATTTCACTTTTGATGTCAAAAATTCGAGTTCTTAGCAGTTCAATCAACCTGTAATAGTATGTTTATTATTGAATGGTTAAGTTATCAAATTAAACACTAGCTACATTAAAACGTGATATTGGACTCTATATTGAGGTCGTTTGCTTATTATGTAGCAAATGATAATTATATAAAACCTACTTGTAATTGGCCCCCTAATAACCAGTAACTGAACTGATAATTATATTTTAAATTATAATATAAATATCAATACTAATTATATGTATTATATTGTGTTGATTATTAAATATCCTTATTACTTTGAAACGGTTATTTGATTTTACCAAAATTTTCATTATAAAAGAAGAAAATCTCAACAAAAACATCTACGATGCAAAAAATTCTGCCAAAAAAAGTTGTCAGTATAATTAACATATTTCCTGAAATCAAAATTTGCAAAATAATTCCTAAAGATATATAAATTTTAAAATGATAAAATTTTATTAATTATATATTATAATTATATATATATTATAATTATATTAATAATTATAGATTATTTTATTAAATTAAAATGATAAAATGATTAGATAAAATTAGAAAAGTTTGCAGAATGTATTGAAAGGGAAAATAAGTGAAAACTTGGCGAGATTATTATTACTAAAAAAGGGAGAAAATCTTGCCAAGTTTTCATTTATTTTTCCTTTCAATACAACCTGAAAATTTCTGTAATTTTATCTATTTAATACACTTTAAAACTTGGATATCTTTTAGAATTAATTGGCAAACTTTAATTTCATGAAATATGTTGATTGTACTGATAACTCCTTACTTAGCAGAATTTTTCGCATCGTAGATGTTTTTGGTGAGATTTATATTCAAATAATAGTAGTTTAAGATTTCTTTGAATTAGGATTGAACAGTATATGTTAATTTTAAATGTCAAACGGATTGGGAGGGCAGGAGGCTTCTTGGCTTGTTCGGAGAGGCGGGAGGGTTTACTTGTAACGGAAAATGATTTCACATGTAAAGGAGATGCCGTAACAGATTACATTCTGGCAGAAGAAAGAATAAGGAAGCTTTCTGAAAGATCGAAATAAGATCTATTTATTTATATAATATTATTTATTATTATATAATATTTCTTTGTAAAAATTTTTTTGTGTACTGAAAAAGAACACCCAAAAAGTTCACAATTCACAAATGGACTTTGAGACTACCTGTTTTTGCGGCTGATTAGAGACAGATGTACAAAAAATGTACACAACAGGAAGAAAAGAGAGGGAAAAAAGAGGAAGAGTTAACTAAAACCATCCTTAAACTCTTTCTTTTCTCCGTCTTTTTCATACTACTGGAGAACCAACATGTTTGGAAGCCAATTTAGACTCCCTCATCAAGGGTAATTTGTAGGAAAAACAACAGGTATACAATTGATGAATTGTTAGATTAGAAAAATATTGTTTTTACCTGAAAATAAAATAGATATGATTGATAGTAATTTCTGTTTTTTTTTTGGTATATATTTCATACATTACTTGAAAATTGAAAATTTGACGTAGGCAAATAATTCTGAATAAATCCCAAATTCAGATCCTCTAATTTTTTGATTGGAAATTATTTCCCGCAATTTTCAGATTATGGCACAAAAGTGAATCCATTATATCCAATTGATGATTCCATCTCAAATTCTGTTATATCTAGCAAGATCTATTTTTAAATTAATAGCTTTGTTACCTTCCCTCTTTGTGTTTGGCAATGTTGGAAAAACACAAGAACACAAACACTTTTGTTTAAGGTTATTGTTCCTTGACCCTTCTTTATATGATACGAAAAAGTTCGCAAAAAACCTATGTTCTATAGTAATACATTTTTTTTCTTTTCTCGGAATACAGAGACCGAAGCGAACTGTTTGATGTCGCGACATATACTAAACTCTTAACCCAGAGAAATTCTCATATTTTAACGAAAGTATTTTAGATAAACTCATACAAAATTGACGACGTACGACTTTAAAACTCGGGCGAAACTGTCGTTTTTCCTGGCACTATCGTCCAAACTTCAACCTCTTGTAAAAGATCCATGTTAGAAGATTTTCAAAAGACTCCATGGAATCTATTCAGATCATTTTAGCCTCTAAAATCAAGATTTAGAGAATACATACTTCTGAAAAATTTATTGAGTTTTTATAAGTACCAATATGACATCATGATTATATTTACAAAATGTTCAATAAAGTCAAGAATGGAGTAGATATAAGAAAATCTAAAATAGATACAGAAAAACAC
>JAUMHM010000079.1:1176556-1189194 GCA_032362435.1 Melikaiella ostensackeni | reverse complement strand
TGATAAAAACTGATAAAACACTAGTGGGACACTTCTGATAAAATCTGATAGAACACTAGTGGGACACGTCTGATAAAGTCTGATAGAACTATATTGGGACAAATTTTCGGGAAGAAACTGAAAAATTCTGATGCAGATTTCGGAAAGATTCTGATAGAATCTGAAAGGAATATTTTTCCGACTGTTTCACAATCTATCAGAAATTTCCTTTCAGAATCTTTCCGATTTTTTGAGCAGGGAGGACCACCAAATGCAAAAAAATGATCCAGGGACGGTAAAAGTATCAAAAAGATAGATGAGATATTCAGTGTCTCGGTGAAACCAGAGGCTGACTTAATGTTAGTAGATGAGGATTGAGAAACAGCTGGAAAATTATCTGGAATCAGCTTCAGCAAACAAAATTTGAGAATCGTCAAATGAGGCTACAATTAAAGAAAGAAAAGGAAAATCGCGAGAAAGAGATAAGGCAGCTAAATGAGGAATTGGAAAAGGAAACAGCAAAATGGGAAAAACAAAAAACATATTTAAAACGGAGATTAGTTCAATTTAACACCATCGTGGGGGGCAAAGAGAATAGCTTGATTATAGAGAAGTCTATTGATGCAGAAGTAGTGGAGATTGTAGATAAAATAAGAAAAGGAAATGAAGCGATTACAACGGGAAAGTCAATGGTTAACTGCGGAGATGAGGGCTACGCAAACAATATAGACTTTTCGTAAATGAAGAGAGCATTTAGAGCTCAGGAAAAAAGGGGAGGAAAGACAATGTGATGATAAGAGGCCTACAGATAGAAGGTAATGACAAAAAACGGAGGTAAAGGCGTTCTTTAAAAAAGAATTAGACGCGGAAGTGGCAATTAAGTGTTATTAAGTGGTATTGTATATATTAAGTGGTAAGATGATTTTTATAGAGCATGATTTCATCAGGGGAGAAAGAAGGATACAAAGAAGTATAGTAGCCATAGCCAAGACTGGAAGAGAACATAGGTAGAAGGTCAAAATAGAATACCAAAAATTGAGGGTTAACCAAGTTTGGACAAGCTGGAGGGATCTGCAGAAGAGAACTAGAAGGGATGATTCAAATTCTCAGTAATCCCAACATCCTTGAGGAATGTAGCGGGTATCAGGCAATTGTTACCCAAGGGGTTCAAATGGGTATGCCAATTTGCTACAAGAGAAAAGAAGAAAGAAAGAGCAAGTGTAGGTATCATTACAGGAATCAGGAGAGAAATAATAGGAATAGAAGAAGCAGCAAAGGATTTTGAAGGAGCTCTGGGCAGCAAAACTCTTTAGGAAATGAAACATGGAACATCTGGACAATATACTGCAAACATAAGATTAAATATATGAAAGCTAGCCTGAGGGAAGAAACTAAGGATAAGGGAAATGAAAACTTGCTAATCGGAGGTGACTTTAATGCAAGAACGGGTACGAACGGTGCAATGTGCCGAGGACCAGAAGAGGAAGAAGTCAAAAAAGCATCTGAAGATAAAGTATCAAATAGAGAAGGGAATCAGGTAATGAAGTTTGTGGACGGTGAAAGATGGTGCATATCAAATGGCAATGTAGAAAGTGTTTAGGAAGGAGAATTTACGTATGTGCGTAACTCGGGTAAGTAAGAAGAACGATGAATCAAAATATCGACAGAAGGGATCATCGCTTGGATTAGAAACCGTATCGTCAGTCAAAAAAAATGTATCATCTAGTTGGCTATTCAACATTTGATTTTTGCTTATTTCGTAATATTTATTAGGGTTTAAAAAAAAAATAAAACAACAAAGTCATGGCCCATGAACTCTTTTTGAAGTCACTTTTGTCTTCAGAAGAATTTGATAGGTTTTCATTTTTTATTTTTTATTTTTAAGAGTATTTTTGCAATAACTAATTTATGAGCTACATATATTATAAACTGACTGTTTCCACCTTTTCAGATTTTTTGAAAATTTAATCCAAACTAGGCTGACAGCAGCAGGAATACATGAAAACAGGAACATAAATTATGACTTTCCAAAATATCTCGCATTTTTTGATGTACCGATATGAACAAGATTGGTTAGGGAAATATTTTGACAGCAACAGTAACGATATTTCTAAGCTAGAAATGGTTGAAGTTATGGAACAATGAAAAGCAAAAAAAGACAAGTAAATGAAAAAATTCTGTTTTAGAAGTCAAAAAGAGCCTCATATAGACACCCCTCCTATCTAAAGAATTCAATGTTACAAATTGTTTTTCTTTGAAATAAGTTCGTATTCTTAAGAAATTAGAGGTAGAAATCTTTATAACTCATTTTGAAATTTTTTATATACACTTCGAATGAAAATTTAGGAAAAACGCCCAGACTTATTGTAATTATATTTTTCAGATAGATTGAGCTACGATTCAGAATTCCTCACTGTGCCCAACTTCAGAGATTTTAACGGATTTATAATTTTATTTTATGGCACTTGCCGTGTTCATTGGAAAATCTTCTAAATTCTCTTTTTGACGCATTATCAAAATGAAGAATTTTCTAGAGGGCTTCAAAAATGTATTGTAGCTTTGAGAGATTGATATTTTTTCTGTGATTCGCGAAAAAGTGCTGGTTTTTCCATCTGTTTTCTGTGTAAAAAGTGACCGATTTGTTGTCAATAACGTGGCGCATGCGCAGTGTCGACCTTTCCTGGCAACAGTGAAAAAAGTAGACGGACGCAGCGAAAAAATTGAGGCACAGTGAAAAAAGTAAATAAAGTGCGAACTACTGAACGAATCCTGAAGTGAAGGTGAACTCACAACTATTGCGTTGTATCTTATTCAACCACTCCTAACCTTCTTGACCAAACATTGCTACCAACTTACTGTTAAGGCCATATTATTGCCATGGTTTCGACAATTGCCATTGTTATTGTTGCGTCAATCGGCAAAAAAACGCCTCATTTTTAAACAAAAAACAGATAAAAAAACTGGCACTTTTTAAACAAATTACAGAAAAAGTGTCGTGTCCCACATGTTGAAAAAGCGACGATTTAAAACTCGTGTGTTAGCCACCCTCGCCCCGCTCAGGTGGCTAACTTCACACTCGTCTTAAATCTCTCGCTTTTTCAACTTGTCGCACAATATACTATTCTTTATGATATTTTTGAGTGCTAGTGAATTTCACCTTAATATTTAGGGTAGAGAATAAAAAAATACATAAACCCTCCCTTCTCAGAATACTGACATAATTCCTCAAAGAAAAACCCTACTCTCAGAAATTATAATAGTATAAAATATTTGTAAGATGGGAAATTCTTAATATAAAAAAATCTCATTCAGATTAGAAATCCTGGAATTGAAACAATTAGAAATTAGAAATTTTTGTAGCAGAAATGAATAACAGAGATCAGTTGTAGGTTGAAAGCTATTTTTACTTTATAAAGAATTCAATTCGAAATAAATAATGAAGTGAGTGATATTTATGTAATTAATCCGAAAAAAACTAAATTTGACCCGAAAAAATCATGAAAAATTCGACAGTATGATAAATACCGCGAAATCATCACCCTGAATTCAGCGTCAACAAATTGGTTTTTCATCCTACAAAGGACCGCATATGCACAATGTTCAAATTTGAATATTAATTTCGAGGTATAAATTTTTTCTTGAGATTTGTGAAAATATGCCAAATATGCCACACGTATAGGAGCCAATTAATGGTATCTTTTTGTAACGGAAAGAAAACCACCGGTGATGAACAGGACGAAGATATCGAAGACGAGCAATTTCATGAAGAATATGAAAATGAAGAGAATTTCAAGATGCTGATAATGAGAAAGGCGATGATGAAGAAGTTTGAAATAAGTTTTGATATTATTAATAAATAATGTTTCAATATTAAATAATAATGACAATGATATATACGATATATATTCGATATATTCGATATATACGAAATGAATAGCATTCAAGCACAAGTTAATTTTAATTAAATGATGAGTAATTTTTTTCTTTATCCTTCAGTCTTTTTGTTATTCATTATAAAAAATTTTGTGAAGATCTATAGAAACTTTTAAGGATGATGAAGACGATGTTCTGCTGAAATTTATATGCAATTTTAAAAACAATTTTTCGGCAACGTTGCACAGGAATATTATTAAAACTTCAGAGACAATATCTTGACAACATTTCGAGGGTACTTTTCAGATACATAAGGTGAGCGCAATTCAATGTTCTTTTAAAATGTTGTTGAAATATTCCAGATCAATATTGCCTGGGTGGTACATTTACATGTGTCTCGAATGTTGCTGCAATATTCATTTGGAATGTTTCGAATATCCTAATTAAATATTCAAGCAATATTTCCGCAAGATTGCGTGTCATGTGGGCATAGTTTGTCATAGACTGCGAATTACTAGATAGACCAAATTTCGAAATTTAAGAAATTTTGAATAGTAAAGCAGACAACAAGAGTGTGTGAGATTGGTTAAGACATTTGGAAAAACGAGAAAGGGAAATGCTGAACAGGAGATAAGTAGAGATAAATTTGTACTTTGAGAGTAGCGTACTATATCATATGTTTGTGTATAAAATCGTGATAGTTTGAGAGCGGACGAGCCCACTCTGAAGTTGCGCACCGATCCTAGGCTCGGCTCCCTCGTTACGGGGAACCGGCACATGGGGGGAAATTGGTGGGAGAGCACGCGCCGGGCACATACGACGCTCTATTTTCTCTTCATTCTACTCACTGCTTTCCGCTAATCACAGTCATTGACATTTAAATGCTAGCGCGCTCTCCCACCACTCCCTTCCATGCGGCGGTTCACCGCAACGAGGGAGTCGAACCTAGGCTCGGTGCGCAACTTCAGACTGGGCTCGTCCGCTCTTTGTTTATAATAGACTTCCCATACGTGTTTGGTAGTGAACGGGTGATTAAATGTAGCGGTAGTAGGTGGTGTGACGATATAGTGCAAGTAAAGGTGAAGAGGTGGATATGGTTTCGGAAGAGAAAATCAGCTCTGAAAAAACAGCATGTGGAGATTTTGAGGTTAGAGTACAGCACCGGAAAGAGTCGGAACAATTTAAGAAGCGCAAGCGCAAAGTGTCGGTGTACGAAGTTGACTAGAGTAGTGGGCTTGATGTGCTGAGAAAGAGACGATAAGGAGAGAAAAAAAGGAAGAGAAGGATTTGTGCAGGTATGGGTGAAGCCAGAGAGGAAACGAAGTATGAGGGCAGAAAAAGGATACAGATAATACATTGGAGGTACGATACGCGTATCTACTACCGAAAATGACGAAGAATAATGAGAGAAGACAGCGTACCGGGAGTCCATAGGAGAAGGGAAGACAGGTTGCTGGAAACAGCTGGGCGTTGGGTGTCTGGCGTGCATCTCTATCTCAGACGAAATATAGAAAAGGAGATAAGACGACAGTTATAATGAAGAAAGAGAAAAAACTGAGGTGATTGGGGTAGGTAGTAAAGCAGAAAATAAGAAGAAGCAGGAGAAGCAAGGTGCGAAAGAAGAACAGTGGGAAGTAATAAAGCAAAAGTTTAAAAGAAGAGAAAAATAGAAGGGTTAAAGTAAAGGATGTAAGAAAAGCAGGGCAAATCGAATAGGTTAAAAGGGAGCGAAATGCAGGGTGTGTTTATTGAATAAAGATTAGAGACAGTAAGTGAAAAGTGTTAAAAATTCGACAAATTATATACATTTCAGTTGAGATGAGAGATGGATGTGAGGGGGCATTTCATAAAGGGGTCTGTGTTATAAGTGCAAAATGTGAGTAGTTCGTCGAATGACGTAAGATAGAGGTGAAGAAAAAGTAGGACAAGAGAAGATTGCACAAGTAAAGCAAAGGTAAAAGTAGGTTTTTTGGTAAGGATGAAGGATGGAGGATGACTTTGAGTGAGCTAGAAGACTGTGAAAAGGACAAGTGACAGGTAGAATACAGTGAAAGTTGTTTCTGAAAGAGGTAGGATAAAAAGTTGTAAATACTTTGATAGAAGTAAGAAAAAGAAGGATACGGTAGAGACTATAAGTGAAAACTGAAACATTGTTAGTTTCTCGTCAGAAGATGTGAAGTAGGGGTTAGTATTTACGCGCGACTGAAGGGGGATCAAGTAAAAGAAATGAAAAGGTACGAAATAAAGAGAAGGAAATAATAAAAATGTATGAGGGAGTGCAGAATGAAAACAAAGAGAAGGAAATGATGAAAATGTGTGAGGGGGAGTGCAGGGTGAGTTATGTGAAGAAGGGGGTGTGTCATCAAAAAAAAGAGAAGGATAGAGAATGTGCAAGGGAGTCAAGTAAAACAAGCGTAAAAGTAGGAAAGAAAGAGAAGGAGATGGTAAACATGTATGAGGGAGTGCAGTATAAGTAGGTCTACATTTAAGATCATGCATATTATATAGACGAATTTTTCTAGACTACTTGGCTGAGAAATGAAGGCAATAATACTAATAACTACTAGCTTATAATAAATTGTAAGATATCCTTCATTTTGTTTCTTAAAAACGTCAAACAAACTAAATTTTTGAATGTGAGTTTGGCTCGTAAAGGAAAAGAAATGTAAACCAATTCAAATTTTCAAGGCCGGCTGAAAACTGAATTAATATCCATCAATCTATCTAGCACTTATCGAGAAGAACGAAAAATGAAGTAGAGTATAAAATCAACAAGGTTAAAAAAAGGAATCTATTTGGGCTTCTCGGAAGATTATTTTAGTACTTCAAAATCTACTTGTTAGAAGTCGATAATCCTTCCAAATCGTTGCCTCAATCGCCTATCGTAACCAAATCGAAAGAATTTCTCTCTCCTTTTTCCTTATGCATGAATATTTAAGGAATCGTACGATTCCCTCACCTCTAGGTTCAATTTATTTCCAGGTGAAATTTATTTCTCTCAGATTCCAGATCCAGTTCATTGATTTATCAAGGTTTATTCTAAGAAGTATTTGCACTCAAGAAATAAAATTGATTTTATTTAAATTATCATATACTCTTGAATAAATAGTGTAAGAAGTACGGTAGAGAATTGAGAGAAGGATAAGTGAAGGCCGAAAAAAGTTTGATTTAGAGCAATAGTGCAGTGAAGTTTGAAAAATGTGACGGAAAATGTTAATTGGCAATGTTGGATGTGGCTTTAATTGAAGCTAACGGAGAACGCCGCAAATACCGCTAAATTGGAATCCGTATCGATGAACCGAAATTAACACAGCCATGCACGTACACATGCGTGCTATCAGATAATTTTCATGATCGTTTGGTTTTGTTGCCGTAGTACCACTATAATTGTATCGGACGATCAGAGCGAATTTAATTGTCAATTGCGGCTAATCAATCACATTGAATTTACATAGGCTGGTATGAATACTGCACGATAAACAGAGCTGGAAATTCGATTATATAAAATCGGTATCTCGTTTCCTTCAAATCCCAAAACTTTAAAAATGCTAGAAATAATTCGGAGAATTTTCATTTGAAAAGGATTCTTCCGATTACAGGGATCACAGCATGTCCCTTCCTTTTCATTATCCTCTTTTTTCCCCTTTTCCCACCTTCTCCCCTTCAATTTGAAAAAAAATCCCTAAAACACCTGAAATCGAGAATTTTGACCCAATTTTCCCCCTTTTCACAAAGTTTTGACTGGTATATCGTAAAATGCTGAATAAATATTTAGGACATCATGAAGAAGAATGGAAGACTGAATTAGACAATAAAAATATGGAGAATGAATGGAAAATACTACGGGATAGCATCTTCAAGAGTGCATTTGAAGTGTGCGGTACTGCAGCTGTAGGAAGAAAGATGCCACAATGTGACGCCGCGAATGTATTATTTCAAAAATGTGACTCGCCGCAAATGTAACATATTGTCAATTGTTGTTCGCCGCAATGTGACTTGCCGTAATTTGACATGGTCTAATGTGACATGCCGAAATGTGACTTTCCGCATGTCACTTGACCCGAACCGAAAAGATTTTTCAGTCAAGAAGAAAAAAAGTTCAACCAATTAGTTGAATTTTTAACCAAAAAGATGATTCTTAAGCCATAAAGATTCAATTTTCACCGGAAAATAAGAACGTTCAACAAAGCACATGAATTTTCTACCAAATAGTTGAATTTTCAATTAAAAAAGATAGTTTCCCAACCGAATATGGAATAGTCAAAATCTTCTCTTGAAATAATTAATCTTCGACCAAAAAGAAACAAATAATTTTTCAACAAAAAGTTAAATTTTCAACCAAAGAAATAATTCTTCTACGAAAATAATTATATTTCAACAATAGTAGTTCAATTTCAACCAAGTAGTCGAATTTTCAACAAAACAGATGAATCCTCAAGCAAAATAGGTTAATTTTCATCCAAACAATTACCTTTTCAAACAAAAAAGACAAACGTTCAACAAAAAGTTAAATTTTTAACACAGAAATGTGAATTTTTAACCAAGAAAGATGAACTCTGAATGAAAAATGTAGTAGTTGATATTTCAGCCCAAAAAATTAATTTTCTAACGAAGAGGAAGAGCTCCCAGCAAAATACATGAATTTTCAACCAAACTGTTGAATTTTTATTAAAAACGATCAATTTTAAACTGAAAATAGAATAGTCAAAATGTTCAGTGAATAAAATTAATTTTTAACCAAAAAATTAAGTTTTCAACAAAAAAGTTAAATCTTCAATCAAAGAGATAAATCCTCAACCAAAAAAATGAATTTCGGACAAAGTACATAGTGCAACTTCCAACCAAGTAGTTGAATTTTCAATAAAATAGTTGAATCCTCTATAAAATAAAATAAAATATAAAAAGTTGAAATTCTAAAACAAAAATATGAATTTTCAACCAAAAAAGAAGAATTCTGAATGACAAATGTAATAGTTAATATTTCAACCGAATAGATAAATTTTCGATCAATCAGATTAATTTTCCAATGAAAAATAAAATCTTTTAACAAACTACATGTATTTTCAACAAAATAGTTGGAATTTCAACTAAAAACGATCAATTTTCCTTCAAAAATATAATAGACAAAATTTTTAGTTAAACAATTAATTTCAAATCAAAAGAAAAATGAAGTTTTCAACAAAAAAGTTAAATTTTCAATCAAAGAAATAAATCTTTAACCAGAAAAAATGAATTTTGAGCAAATTAGTTTAACTTTGAACCAAATAGATGAATTTTAACAAAAAAGTTGATTCCTCAGCCAAAACAGAATCATTTAAAACCAAACAGTAGAATATTCTAGCCACAAAGACGAATTTTCTACAAAAAAGTTGAATTTTTCAAAACGAAAATATAATATTTCAACAAAAAAATCAATTTTCAACTAAATACTTGAAGTTGTAACCAGAAAAGATGAATTCTCATCTAAACCGTTACATTTTTAACCAGTAAAGATGAATTTTCAAACTAAATAGACGAATTATCAACAAAAGAGTTAAATTTTAAACCAAGAAAGATTTTTTAGTCAAGAAAGGAATAAAAAGTCAACCAAATTTTTGAATTTCCAATCAAGTAGTTGACTTCAACCAAAAAAGACGAATTCTTGAGGAAAAATGTAATGGTTGATGTTTCTACCATGAAAGACGTTAATTTTCAACATAACAGTGAAATTTTACTCGAAAAGACGAATTTTCCACAAAACAGTTGAACTTTCACCTTGTAAAGATGAATTGAAAAAAATTAATATTGAGTCAAATAATGAAATTTTTAATAAAAAAAGATGAATTTCCAACCAAAAGTAGTTGAGTTTTCTTCTTGGGTTCTATGAATTCAGCTCGCATTCAGATTAGCGAACTGTGTTTTTGAAAAAAATTATTATCTTCATTGTATTGTTACGTTTGTGAATAATAATTTTTTCAATTTTTTTTACACTTTAATCTGTTCTTTAGTTGAGATTTAAAAAGGTTTTGAACATGTGAGATCTTTCAACTCAGAAAAATCCATTTGAACAAATTCATTGCACGCACAAATGCGTGCATATAAAAATGCTCATACAACATCGAGAATTCTTTATTCTCGTGCTTCTCCCGTTACTATTTTCGAATCTAAACAATTTCCCAACATTTATTGACAATTAAACTCGTTTCATATATTAAGCCATGAGAAATATTCATTTTTCCTACGCTCAAGATATTCAAAATTTAAAAATTCAAAATTTGAAAATGCTTCGAGGGAAAATAGAGAGCCGCTATCTGTTGGATGTCTATTAGAATACATCTTTTCCTGCTTCAAACTGAGGAATATTTTTATCTTCATAGAACTTCACTTTTAAAGACATTTCCATATAAAATCTCATGCTTTTATATGAAAACTTTTCTTTCAAATTCAAAAAAAACAAAAGTTCCTCATTTTCTAAGTTTTCACACACTGATCAAAAAAAGAACACTATGTAATAGAAAATATGATTCTTTAATCCACATCTACATGTCAAGATTTCAAATTTGAGCCTCTTCTAAAAAAATGAGATTCATAGAAAAGCTTGTAGCTTATAGTGGCCTAAAAAACAAAATTACCTCATTTTTTTATCTTTCAACCATTGATAACAAACAAAGATCACTATAACACAGAAAATTTTATTTCTTAATGCAAGTATATATGCCAAGACTTTTAAGTTCAGCCATCTTCGAAGATACTCGAACAAAAGAACAAATTCCCAGCATAGTGATCCAAAAATATGAAATTTCCTCATTTTTCTAATTTTTTACCCACTAATAACACAAAAGCAATACTATGGCATAGCAAATATTATTATTCAATACACATGCACATGTCAAGACCTTCAATTTGAGCCATCTCTGGGAAAAATCGGACTAATAAAAAAGCTGCCAGCACTTAGTGGTCTAAAAAACGAAATTTCCTAATTTTTTCTTAGTTTTTAACATTTTATAACAAAAAACGGCACTGAAACATAACAAATTTTAGTGTTCAATTCAAGTCTACATGCCAAGACCTTCATGTTGAGCCACCTTGCAAGAAAATTTGATAATTTTTAGGGTATGAAAAACTCTGTACAAAAAAGTGTGCATGCAAAATCTGATAGTCTTCAATTTAGTTTATGCGTAAAGTTTCTCAAAGTAGGTAAAGTTAATCTCACGGGAAAAATAGTTTTAAAACATGGAAGGGATTACAATATTGTCCTTGAGAGACTAAACGCGATAAATGTCACATAAAAAAGTCTGCTTAAAAAATTTCCAAGAATCCGGGGGTATTCGGTTTGAGCGAGAGACATTTTTTACATGGATATATTGTCTACCGGGGATCAAGGAATTTATGTGCATATGCAATCATCCCAGGTGAAGAGTTTCACGAAGCAATTCTACTAATCCACTAAGGATCTCCTCACGCGGGCTTATTGGTGTCCAAAATCTTTCGTTTCAGGCATCACTCTTCTTCTTAGAAACAATTGTCCTCCATATATTCCTATCCTTGCATACATCTTTTGCTTCCGTTTAATCCATACATCATTTTATGCATTCTCTTGTGTTTCTTCGACTCTTCATACTTCTTCACTCCAGAGTCTCATTCACACATTCCAACCATTCTTTTTTCGGTCTACTTCTGGGTACGCTACCACTCATTTTGGCTTTTCTGCTTTTATCCCTATAATCATTTTCTAATCTAGTTCTTTTCTCATCGCTGAGACCTTTAATATTAGACATTCTCGAGTACGCTTGCTCTTTCTTGTTGACAACCACGCGGATTTCATTATTCCACCAAGCATTTCCAGCCTTTTATCCCACAGCCACAGTACCGCACACTTCAGACTCACTCTTGAAGATGCTATCCCGTAGTATTATCCAAACACCCTCTATATTTGTATTGCCTAATTCCGTCTTCCAGTCTTCTTTATCATGACCTAAATATTTTTCAGCTTTTCACGATATACCAATTGTACTTCTGGTTGCTGCAAATTCTCTATTTTAACTCGCGTCTGCTTCGACTTATCCTTAATTCTACTTCTCCTCCACCCCTGACCTAGGTTCACTTTTGAAACTAGAAGGTAGTGATCTGTTTCGTATTCCGAACCTCTCGAAACCCTTGTATCCCTTACAAGCCCTTCTCAGTCTCTCATTCGCTACAACAAGGTCAATCATGGCTTTCGCCTCTGCACCAAGTATACATGTAGATCATTTTATATTTGAAGCAAGTATTTGTAATAAACAAGTCTTTTTCTAAGCATCATCTAATCAGTTTATCCCCGTTACTGTTGGTTTTTGGATCACCGAAATGACTCGTTACCCTATCGGTACCTTCGCGTTGCACAAGAACCCAGCCATTCATATCTCCGAGCAAAATTATTCTTTCGCCAGGATCACAAGTACCTGCAATATCATTTAGCGAGTGCCAGGAGGTATCGTTTAGATGCCAACTGTCACCATCAACTAGAGCGTAGTACGTTATAATAAATAGCCTTCTGATTCCCACTTTTATTTTAACTCATAGTAATCTAGGAGATACACATAAATACTTTTTGACATGTTGCTTTGTACTCTCATTTATAATCAGACTGACTCCTTGGATATCTTGTGATTCATTATCTACTCCTGACTAAAGCTCGAGTCCGTTCTCTATCTTTCTTACCTCACATCCCTTCTTATTTGTTTCCGGTACACATACCACCTTGATCAAAAAGTTTTAGGACTCGTCACCGTGTGGCGCTCTCGTTCGGCCGATTTCAATTCTTCTTT
>JAUMHM010000079.1:1159844-1176456 GCA_032362435.1 Melikaiella ostensackeni | reverse complement strand
AAAACCTTTTCCTTCTCCTCCAAAACATTCCGTACCCAAATTTTCCATACGATTTCCTTCATCCCCAGTAGTGGAACAAGACCAGAACCGAATGAGTTACGCTTACCCCGAAAGGGATTTGGCTTAATGGTTTAATAAAATAAAAATAAGAAAGCTAGTGTAAGAGTAAATGGACGACTGAGCGATTGGTTTAATAACAAGCAGGGCGTTAGGCAAGGCTGCGTTATGCCCTCCTGGATGTTCAATGTATACATGGACAAATGTCTAAGAATGACTCTCTTAGACGAAGAATGTGTTGATCTCGGGGCAGTAAAAGTGAGTGGACTGGCTTTTGCAGATGATAAGATTGTTACGGCAGAATCATTCGATGACTTGCAGCGAATGATGAGAAAACTGGATACTAGCATGAAGTGTATGGGTCTTGAGATTAACTTAAATAAAACAAACATTATTGTTTTCGAAAGTAAGGGTGAGGAAACAATACGCAACATTGCCTTTAATGAGGAGAGAATAGAACAAGTTGACGATTTCGTGTATTTCGGAAGTTTATTTACTGTTGACGGAAATATAGATGCAGAGATATCCAGACGTACAAACGAGCGTAGAAAGATTATTGGCAGTTAAGGAGCCAGTACTGGAAGTAAAAATGTGACTTCTGAAGCTAAAATTGCAATATATAATTCTGTGCTTGCACCCACTGTGCTGTATGGTAGCGAGACCTGGACGTATAAAGAAAAGGATAGAAGTAAGGTGAACGCGGTTGGCACGAATTCCTTCGAAATATATGTGGTAAGACTCTGATAGACAAAGTCAGTAATTAGTGGGTTCTCAAAGAATGTGGTGTAGAAGAAGCATTGATTGACAAGAGTGAAAGAAATTTGCCGTGATGTTTTGGTCATGTTGAGGGAATGAATGGAGGACTTTTAACCAAGCACGTGTATTTGAGTAGGTGAAGTGAATGGTAGCGTACCCAAAGGTAGATCGAAGAATGATTGGTTGAAATGTGTGAGTGAGACTGTAAAGCGAAGAGATATAAAGAGTCGTAGTAAAACAAGAGCTTGCATGAAAAGATGTATAGATGTCAAGAAAGCAAAAGATGTATGCGAGGATAGGGATGTATGGAGGACAATTGTTTATAAAAAGAAGAGTGACGTCTGAAACGAAAGATTTTGGTTACTCATGGGCTCTCGTAAAGAGCTTTGCTTAGTGGATGTGATTGGGGTAAAGAGTATGGATCTTCCTCACATCTCCTACACAACCCTTACTTACCCTTACATCTTTAGCTCATCAGGCACGTTACTTAGTCCGTGGCTGATGGCAAAAAAATCGGGATTACCCCAGATAAAGTTTAAAAACTTGTGGGAAGTGCGAAAAGGGATGAATTCGTAAGTGTGAATTTAGCAACACGAGTCAGAGTCGATGAAAAACACAAAAGAACTATAGGAAAGATGAAGAAGCTATTAATCATCAACACTGGATCAAGACTGAAAGATATGAATGGACATGAACTGCCATTGCTCGGCACTGCCTGTTTCTTCCGCTAGACGGCGCGCTTAGGCGAAGTCATTGCAGTCAATTCAAATTCACTACAGCCAACCGAAATTCATCACAGTCAACCTAAATTCACTTTAGCCAACTTCGGAGCAGTGAATTAAAGGTTAGGAAACCTTCCACCTCCATCAATCTTCATCCTTTTTTCACACTTCCCGTAATTTTTTAATACCAAATACCTGAAATCCCTAAATGTTTCTTTATTTAAACGTTTTTCTTTTGTTAAATTAAAAACACGACGTTAAAGAAAAGATTTCTTTAATTCAAGACAAACCTTTTTCCGAGTGGTCTTAATTCGCTCCCGCGGTAGTTAAATTTTCCATCGGTACATCGCGTCCTGGTAGGTTAATAACTTTGATTCGACGATTTACTAAGTATAAGCAAGAGAGGCTTCCTTTTCTGGATAGGAGTTGCGCGTGTGAACGATAGGTCACGAGAACTTGGAACGTGTCCGCGCGAATAGGAGACGTCGGGTGGTTGGGGGAGGGAGGAGGCTACTTTTTGCAAGCGTAGAATCGACCCGGTGAATCGATGCCGCCGAGGACAACGGTACCCGATGCTTTCCTCTCTCTGGTACCAAGGATCGGATACCAAGGTCTAAATGGGCCCCGTTGCCGATTGCCGTTCGTACCGAGACCGGTGATTCTCGGGAACGAGGAAGCGGCACCTGGTGCAGGAAGCCGTTATGTGAAGCTTCTTCTTCCTCGTCTTCTTAGACTCGACTCTTCTCTCATTTTCTCTTCCCTTGAATTTAGCTAAGGCTAAACTAAATAGCTAATCTGCTCGATACTTATGGCTCACCCCCTACTCGCTAATTGGTACCAGAGAAAGAAAACTTGTTGCAGTATAAAAGCAAGAAGGTTCTCTATTTATAATATACTATTTTTAATAAATGAATAGTTTTATTTTCACAGGTACTTCCTATTATTTTAGAGAAAAAATATTTAGTAATCACCAATCTTATCTGGTATCTCGGCATTCTGGGTCGATAAAAGTCTGTGTAATTAGACTCTTCTGTGGTAGACCTACAAAAGTCTCTCGAGCTTATCTCCGTGTAGAGTTTCGGGGATCAGATCATATATCGATTAATAGGCTAGTAAAGTATAAATGATCAATTCTCGAAAAAATAGAATCGATCCTCAAAAATCTTTTCCCAAAATTGACGATTCGATCTTCTAATTAATCGATCTGAATTGATAAATCTCATATAATTGATTCTTGAATTGGATTTTTCAAAATAATAGACCAGATCGCACGTATTTTTCCCATTTTTCCACATATTGATTAACTTTGATGGTTTGTTCGTCCCACCAACAACATGCGCAAGAATATTTGTGCATAAATTATTTACAATTTAGAAAATCACGCGAAGAAAAATGGAGATCAGAAGAACAGGAATTACCTGAAAGCGTGTTAAAAAAGTCCAATCTTTATTCTTTCCAACTGATTCCCGGAACAAAGAGAAGAGAGTGTGATGTAGCTCTCTCAGGGTATATTTTCTGATTCTCTAATTCTCTAATTCACTGATTCTCTAGTTTTTAGTTTCCTATTTCTTTAATTCTCCAATTTTATAATTCTCTGATTCTCTAGCCCTCTAGTTCTCTAATTCTCTATTTCTCTATTTCTGTAATTCACTAATTCTCTAATTCTCTGATTTTCTTCTCTAATTCTCTTCTCTAATTCGCTTCTCTAATTCTGTATTTCTCTATTTATGTTATCCCCTTATTCTTTTATTTTCTTCTCTAATTTTTTCAGCTAATTCTCCAACGTCTAAGTCGTTAACGTATCGTGTCGCGAAACACGTTGCTCTTCTAAAAAATACATTCAAAAATTCTGTCAGCTTCTTTCACGCTCTGATGTTTCAACATTTTTCAGTGTTTTTAAATATTTTTTACGTGTAGTCGGCATCTCTCCTATTGACAAGATAACTCACGATAAGTATTTTATTGTAGAATTTTATCTTCTATAAAACATAAATTTTTCAAATGTTTTAGTTCAAAAAGAGAACAGGTTTTCCAAATTTACGCAGCAAATTCTAAAAAGTTTTGTTGACCAAGCGGCAGGAAACTGGTGCCGCAGTCAGTGTACAACACAAACCTACCATAACTCCTTTGGTTCTGACTTGGTTTCCATACTTTCCTTTGCATGGACGAAGTTTAGTGGGACTGACTTTATGAATGGACGCGTAAGGAAGCTAGATATTTTATGTGAGCCGGAAATAAAGAAGAAGGGGTGTGAGGTAAGAAGGATAGAGAACGGACTCGGACTTTGGTCAGGAATAGAAAATGAATCATATGTCAGCCAAGAAGTCGGTCTAATTATGAATGAGAGAGCAGAACAACATGTAAAAGAGTATGAATGTGCATCTCCTAGATTACTATAGGTTAGAATGAAAGTGGGAATCAGAAGGATATTTATTATAGCGTGCTATGCCCCAGTTGCTGGTGACAGTAGGGATGTAAAAGGTACCTGCTGGAACTACTTAAATGATATTATAGGTACTAGCGATCCTGGCGAAAGAATAATTTTACTCGGAGATATGAATGGCTAGGTTGGTATGCAACGTGAAGGTACCGACAGTGTACTGGGTCATTTCGGAGACCCAAAAAACAACGGTTACGGGGATAAAATGATTAGCTTATGCTTGGAAAAAGGCTTGTCCATTACAAATACTTGGTTCAGACATAAAATGATCCTCATGTATACTTGGTGCAGAGGCAAAAGCCACATTATGATTGACTTCGTTTTAGCGGCTTTGGCCAGCATTAGCAATTTGTAGCCATCCACTTTAACAGGAATACCGTGGCAGAGCATCGACTAGAATACAACCATGATAAAAGAATGGATGCGTCTCTATTATGAAAGCGCGACGTTTGACACTAAACGCGAAAAGGGCCATAATTTTAGGATAAAGTTCGCTGCGAAGTATTCCGATGTACAGAGAGTTGCAGTAAAAGATCTTATCACTAAGGTTAAGGACATCAGAAATAATCTGCTTATCTCTGAAGACCGAGTAATGGAGATTAAACGACCGGTTGAGTCGGCGAGGGAAAACGTCGATAATGAACATCAGTTAGAGGAAGCTGCACCACAAGATCAAGCGGCGGCCAGTGAGGCAATACAACAACATCATCGTGCTATTGATGTTCCTGCGTAACCTGATGATGATTTAGTTCCACCACATCCTCCAGAGGCAGATGGCCTAATTCAATCAGAGGCAGTAGCAGAGATTCAGCAACCAAGAAGGCGATTAAAATGGTCATACGATATGAACAGAGATGTTATGCGCCTTTACTTTGTGGCAAAGAATAGTGGGCAAAGTGTGAGGAGGGAACATCATCGTCTCTCCTCACTTCAGTACCCGTATCTAGCCACAAAAGCAAAGGAACAGAATCTTGCGGACCGAAAACGCTCAATATCCTTCAAAAAATTGCTTTCAGCAGTTGAAATATCTGCCATCAAAATGGAAGTAAAACAACAGCCTCCTATTGATGAAATCCCTATGGAGTGTGTGGATAATGAAGAGGTAAATAAGGCTGAAGGCATATTTGCTAGGGATAATGAAGAACAAGTACAGGGTTCGCTAGAACCACATCCGGGCATTAAAGTTCCCGTTGATGTCAACAGCGAAATCCCAGAAAAACTTGAGCACCTTGAAAGGAATTTTGGTCAAGCTCTACTAGAGTTCAGGAATGTAGAACCAACACAAAGGCATTCTCTGCCAAAGATGTTCGTTACGAGGAATCTGCATGCACTGATAGGGTACCTGAACAACAAGATTTTTCTAATATATTTGAACGCAGAACTAAATGCGTTACAGGTACAAACTCTTGTGTATTGTGCGGCTGTGGCAGTCGATAGAACGTTGAGCCGTAGAACTAGGCGTAAAAATGCAGTCTTTGTCTCAGAAAGGGAGCGAGATCCACCATATAAAATCAGGCTGGATATAGATGTCATCAAAGTAAGGAGCAAATTGGGTAGATTAGCTAAATATAGGAATGAAAAAAAACAGAATGCTGACACTCTATGTTACTAAAATCATTCCCCTTCGGAACATCAAGACTTTGGCACCAGCTGTATTGGATGAGATTATAGACTCCCAACGGCAGAGACTTGATGTTATTGCTGCTAGACTGCGTCGGTACAATAAGAGTAGTGCAAGAAGGCAGCAAAATCGAACCTTTCAGGTATATGAAGGGAGGTTCTATCGTGAATCAAGTAAAGAGCAAAATATCCAGCAAGACAGCGAAGTTCCTCAATTGGAAGACATGGCTGATTACTGTTCGGGTGTTTGGGGAAAAACAAACAGAAGTAACTCAGAAGCTACGTGGCTGCAAGTAAAGAAACCAAGCGCAAGCAATAACCCTGCAATGGATCCTACTAACATTACATACTCAGGCGTTTCGGCGGCTTTGAAAAGAGCAAGTAGCTGGAAAGCCCCAGGTCCGGACATGTTGCTCAATTTCTGGTACAAGTACCTGACGAGTATGCATCCTGCGTTGTCAACGTGTTTCCAAAAGATCATCGAACAACCAGATCTAATGCCAGGCTTAATGATGAAACGTATATGTTGCCTAAAAAACCAGACGCTCAAAATCAATCTGAATTTCGACCAATAACCTGTCACTCAACCTATCTTCCTAACAGAAAAACAGAAAGGATATTGCAAAAACTAGCGGGGCAGTAAAGATTTAGTCACGATAGACGCTGTGGCCATGACGCAAGCTAGAAGACGTCAAAGAAACTTGCACATGGCTTATATTGACTACAAGCAAGCGTTTCCTTCGGTACCATACGACTGTACGCTAGTTCAAACAAGAAACTACAGAAAATAATCCGTGTCACAAAGCAGTTTTCCAATAACATCCACATGGAATTTGGACTAAATAAATGCAGAACAGTGCATGTGATCAGGGGAGAAATAGGGACCGCAGAATAAGAGGACGAGAATGAGGATCACATTGAGGCAATAGCTGAGGGAGATTTATATAAATATCTGGGTATTCTTGAGTCTAAGGGTATCCAGCATACGATAGTTAAGAAAAGCCTAATGACTGCCTAAAATCGGGGCTACCAACACGTATGCCATCCCTATCCTGACGCACTCTTTTGGGCTCATCAAATGGTCGAACACCGACCTTGAAAGGATAAACAGAATCATCCGCGTTGAATGACTAAGCACCGAATATACCACAGTAATTCGGCAATTCAAAGGGTAGTTCTTCCATGACATAAAGGGGGTCGAGGCGTTGTGGATGTCAAGAAACTGTGTATATCACAAGTTATACAGTTGCGAGACTATTTTAACAGCAAGCGAGATGTTACGCTTTACAACACCATCTGTGAAGCACATCTCGATTACACGTCCTTGAACTTGTCCTCAGAGGAAGCCTTGAATATCAGGGCAGAAACCGTAGAAGATTTAAAAACACAATGGAGACAAAAAGCTATCCACGGCGAGCACTCCAAAACGTTAGATCAACATGAAGTGGACAGAGAGGCATCCAATATTTGGCTGAAAAAGGGCGTCCTGTTTTCGGAAACGAAGGGATTCGTGATAGCGATTTAGGACAGGGTTGTCAGCACTAGAAACTATCGCAAACATATGTTACATCAAGACACGGTTGATAGGTGCCGATTGTGTGGAGATACGAACGAATCCATCGAGCACATTATTGACGGTTGTCACGTAATGACTCAGAGAGGGCACACGCACAGACATAATGACGTAGCGAACATTATACATCGACAACTTGCCCCAAACCTAGGACTCTTAACAGAATGGATGCCAATCTATAGATACATTCCAGTGCCCGTTTTAGAAAATGAAGACTGGGATGTTACTATCCAGACGGATCATTATATCCGAGTCAATCGACCTGAAATTGTTATGCGTGAGAAAAATGGTGGAAAGGTCTACATCATCGACATTGCTTGTCCACTTAATCGGAACTTGCAGGCAACTTATACAACCAGGATCCATAAGAATAGCGAGTTGAGGCATGAAGTAAAGCCAATATGGAGGAATGTGAAGTATGCATCTATTCAGTCTATTGTGATATCGGCGACAGACAATGTGCACGCCAGATGCACTGAACATATCGAACATCTAGGAGTCAGTAGGGTACTGGCAGCAGCTCAAAGAGCGGTTTTATTAAACATCTGTCGTATTGTAAGAAACTACTTAGACCATCAAGACATAGGCGACTGAAACCCTATGAAGTAACAGATGGTAGCTCTAAAAAAGCATTCAGAGGCGATTAATGTCACCTTCAACACTTTCGGCCGCTGCATAAGGACAACAGCGGTAAACGCAAAACTCCATACTACACCATACACCTAATTTTGTACCTACTCCAACATCATCGCAAGAGGTTTTATACATCGTATTGAATTCTTAACATCTTTAACTCATCAGGCACTTGACTTGGTCCGTGGCTGATGATGGGATACCAGGTTCACCCGAGAAAAAAGCAAAACAAATAATAATAATAGTAATAATAAATGATAATAATTTGTCCCTCGAATATATTTATAATCAATAGCTTATAAGCTGTATCTTTCTTCAGAAAAACCCATAGAAATTTCATAGAATACTTTACAAGGAACTACAGATATTCTGTAATTATGAAAAGGATAATAGCTAAGGAAGAAATGATTTTCGAAAGTTGATTCTGATAATAAAGAACATAAATTGCAGATTATCGGCTTGCGGAACATTGAGTAATGGTAGTTTCATAATTAATTCATAGACCAGTTAATATCCTACTAATGCTCAACCTGCATACTTGACGGTCAGCATAAATTTATGATCTTTTAGAATCAGATTTCCATCAGTTCATTTTCAGCGAATTTGATTTGCGAGCTATATCTGCCTATAGACGCAAATGCGATAAGAATAGAAATTAACGGATTGAGAAAGGTAAGAGAAAAATATTCTATGGTGGGCATAAAAATATAGTAAAATTTCATTTTTAATTATTTGAGAATTATTTTCACTTGGGAATACTCCACTTGAAAAGTGGAATTCTAATTTTTGTAAACTTTCAAGATTACAGAACTGACTGAAACTAGAATGGTGAATTGGCAATAAAAATGTTATTTCATTAATTAGGGAACGTTCATTAATTACTTAAGAATGATTTTTGAAATTTTAGACCCCCTCCCCCCTATCGTAAGGATTCATAAGATTTTTGTGAGCCCCGCTTCCTTCTCACGTAAGATTTTATATTTTTACTCAAAATATCAGCAATACATCAACTATTTTCACTGTTAACGAGGTCTCAAAATATTTGAAAAACTCCCAGTAATTTAAAGGGATTTCAAGGCATTTCAAGGGATTTTAAGGTATTTCAAAGGACTACAAAGTTTTTCAAAGGGTTATAAAATTTTTACGCAATATAACGAGGATTCGAAAGTTTTTATGGATTTTCTGAGATTTTGAGAAATTACAAAAGTTTTAATTTAATTAAATTTCAAGAGATTTTACAGGATTTCAAGAGATACCGAAGGATTTTGACTTTTTTTGGAGGATTTTAAGGATTTAGGTACGATTTTCGCGGATTGTGAAGGATTTTAAGGGATTTCAAGGATTTTTGAGAGATTGCGAAAATTTTTGATAGAAGTAACGGGATTTCAAAGGATTTCAGAGGATTTTGAAGAGATACCCAAGTTTTATTACGAATTTCGAAGGATGTTAGGGGATTTTGACTTGATATCGAACATTTGAATAGATTTGAAGGAATTTCATATGATTTCAAAAGATTTTACCGGATTTCAGAATACTTTCAAAGATTTTAAAAGAATTTACGGGATTTAAACGAATTTTTAGCGATTTAAAGTGGCTTCGATGACTGCAACAGATTTCAGAAGATTTCAAAGTATATCCACGAAGTTTAGAGTATTTCGTAGGATTTTAAAACATTTAACGGATTTCAAAGGATTCCCGAACGTTATAAATAATTTTAAAGGATTCTGAATAATTTTAGTAGCTTTAAAAAAAATTTAATGGATTTTGAAGAAATTTTAAGACAATCGATAAGATTCCCACGATTTTTGAAGATTCTAATGAATTAAAAAGGGTTTTCGAATATTTCAAGGGATCGCGTAATAATAAAAAATATTTTACAGAATTTCAAGTATCTTAGCCGATTCTTAGAGGTTTTGAGGTATTTTAACGGAATTGACGAAAGTTGAAGTCGTTTTGATGATTTCACGAGATTTCAGAGCATTTTAAGAGATTTCAAGAGAATTCAAAGTATATCTAAAGATTTTAGAGGATTTTGCAAGATTTGGAAAGTTAAACGGAATTTCAAAGAATTTCTGAATGTTGTAAATAATTTTAAGGGATTCTGAAAAATTTTAATGAATTTGAAAAAATTTTAATGGATTTTGAAGGTATGTTAAGAGATTCAGAAAGATGCCTACGGATTTCGGAGATTTCAAGGGATCTCGTAACATTTCGAAATATTTTGCGGAATTCCAGGGATTTTAGAGGATTTCGTAGGATTTCAAAAGATTTAATGGAATTTCAAAGGATTTCCGAATATTATAAATAATTTCAAGGGATTATGAGGAATTTCAATGGCTTAAAAAAAAATTCAATAGATTTCAAAGGGATTTCAAAGAATTCAAGGAATCTCGTAATATTTCTAAATAATTTACAGAAATTCAAGGATTTTGGACCATTTTTGGAGGTTTTAAGGCATCTTAACGGAATTTACGAAAGTTAAAGGGGTTTTGATGATTTCACGAAATTTCAGAGCATATCAAGAGATTTCAAAAGATTCCAAAGTATATCTAAAGATTTCAGAGGATTTCGTAGGATTTGAAAAGATTTAACGAATTTTGAAGAGATTTCCGAATATTATGAATAATTTTAAGAGATTCTAAGGAATTTCAACATCTTTAAAAAAATTTGAATGGATGCCAAAAGATTTGGAAAGATTCCCACGGATTTTGAAGATTCCAATGAATTAAAAAGGGATATTAAAGATTTCAGGGGATCTCGTGATATTTCGAAATATTTTACAGAATTTCAAGGATTTAAGCCAATTTTCAGAGGTTTTGAGAGATTTCAACGGAATTTACGAGTGTTAAAGGAGTTTCGATGATTTCACGCGATTTCAGAGTATATTAAGAGATTTCAAAAGATTCCGAAGTATATCCGCATATTTTAGAGGATTTCATAAGATTTCAAAAGATTTAACGGAATTCCGAAAGATTTCCGAAGGTGATAAATAATTTTAAGGGATTCTGAGAAATTTTAAAGGGGCCATAAGAGATTCAGGAATATTCCCACAGCTTCCAAAGATTTCAATTAATTGAAAAGGGATTTCAAATATTTCAAGGGATTTCGTAATATTTAAAATTATTGTAGAGAATTTCAAGGATCTTAGCCGATTTTTAGAGGTCTTGTGGCATTTTAACGAAATTTACGAAAGTTGAAGGGGTTTCGATGATTTCAGAGCATATTAAGAGATTTCAAAAGATTCCAAAGTATATCCACAGATTTTAGAGAATTTCATAAGATTTCAAAAGATTTAACGGAATTTTGAAGCATTTCCGAATATTATGAATAATTTTAAGGGATTCTAAGGGATTTCAATATCTTTGAGAATTTTTTATGGATGTCAAAATATTTGGAAAGATTCCCAGGGATTTCAAAGATTTCATTGAATTAAAAAGGGATTTGAAATATTTCAAGGGACCTCGTAATATTTCGAAAAATTTTGCAGAATTTCAAGGATTTCAGTCAATTTTTAGGGGTTTTAAGAGATTTTAACGGAATTTACGAGTGTTAGAAGGGGTTTCGATGATTTCACGAGATTTCAGAGTATATGAATAAGTTTCAAAAGATTCCAAAGTATATCCACAGATTTTAGAGGATTTCATAAGATTTCAAAAGATGTATCGGAATTTCGAGAGATTTCCGAATGTAATAAATAATTTTAAGGGATTTTGAGGGATTTTAATGGCTTTAAAAAATTTTAATCGATTTTAAAGGGACCTTAAGAGATTCAGAAAGATTTCCACGGCTTTTAAAGATTTCAATGAATTAAAAAGGGATTTTTAATATTTCAATGGATCTCGTAATATTTCGAAATATTTTACAAAATTTCAAGGACTTCAGCCAATTTTTAGAGGTCTTAAGGCATTTTAACGGAATTTACGAAAGTTAAAGGGGTTTCCTTGATTTCACGAGATTTTAGAGGATTACGTAGGATTTCAAAATATTCAAAGTAATTTCAGAAGATTTCAGGATATTATAAATGTTTTTTAGAAATTTTGAGGATTTTTAATGGCTTTAGAAGATTTTGATGGATTTTAAGATATTCGAAAAGATTTCTACCGATTTTAAAGATCTCAATAAAATTTAAAGGCATCTCATAATATTTCGAAATATTTCACCGAATTTCGAGGATTTTAATCGATTTTTAGAGATTTGAGGGACTTCCACAGATTTTAAGAGAATATATGGGATTTTGAAGATTTCAAGCGATTTCAAGATAATATGTACAATATCCATGGAATTCGAAGGATTTCAAAGAATTTTCACATGATTCAAAAAATTTTGAGGGATTTACAAATTTTTCAAAAGAATTCACAGGATTTCAAAGGATTGCAAAGATTTCCAGGACTTCCACGAGATTTCATAAAGGTGTACGCCAGTGTATAATAATGTTGAAAGCAATTTTAATAGCTAAAACTGGTTTCACTTAGTATATTCAGAAAAAAAAATAATTAGAAGGAGAAATCTTACGTAAGAAATTCCCCTCCAAAAAAAAGCTTTACGTAATTAACGGATGCTCCCTTGAGAGAATCTGTTTTTGTGAAAGGAACGAATATTAGAGGTGGCCAAAAAAAAATATTTTCGTAATTTATAACGACTTGATAGTTTTTGAGTGCAATTCCAAAAAGCGTATTTTTTCGTTTTGACAAAAATTCAAATTTATATGTGGTGCCAACCCGAAGAAGCTTAACACGTATTTCCTATAAGAAAAAATACGTTTTTGTAAATATCTTACACAATCGTCGTTATTAGGTATATCGAGTTGTTTCTTAAAACTTCTATTTGATATCGAACATAGAATACGAATAAAAAATTACTTTTTGAATTTGATTCCCATAAGCCTGTTTTATAGGGTCACAAGAAAACCCCATAAGTGAGAAATTAGGTTTTGCGAGTTTTTGGTGCTAATTCATATGTTTTGCGGTTTATTTCAGTAAAAATTCTTTATAATACATAAAATATTACTTTGTACTGATAACCAGATATTTAAAAAAATAGTTTAAACAATTTATTATTGCTTGTAACTATCTTCTCTTAGAATAATGCTAAAAAGTTGCGGTTTTTTCTGAAATTTTCAACTAGTTTCAACTTTTTAGTTGGAGAGAGGAAATAATTAATTAAAGCTGATAAGTTAATTGTTTAGGTAATTTGTTATTGTTCATAACTATCTTCTCTCAGGGTAATTCTTAAAAGTTGCAGTTTTATCTGAAATTTCTAACTTTTATTTGGCTTTTCTGTTATAAGCAAATAAAAAATTGTTGAAACAATTATGGTTAATAACTTTGATTAATCATTACCTTGCTCTGAATGAGAAGTTCACAAAGAATTGGAAATTTCAGATAAAATCGCAACATTCTAGCACTACTCTTAGTCTGAGAGAATATTGTTACTAATAATAATGGATTGTTCAAACAATTTCTCGAAACATCTGATGATAAGTAAAAAGTAATATTTAATGCATTTCAAACAATTTTCGTTAAAACGAACGGCAAAAAATAAGAATTAATGTCAAAAACTCGCAAAACCCAATCTTTCACTTATGGGGGTTTTTTGGCACCCCATAAAACCGGCTTATAGGGATGAAATTCAAGAAGTAGTTTCTGATTTTTTATTGAGCTGGACACCAATATTATGAATAAGTGATTAGTATTGGAGAGAAACATTCTTTGTAAATTATTTCTCATTTATAAATAAATACATTAAATTAAATTTTTGAATTATCAGCAGATCGGCACTAATCGAAGATTGATTTTTCTTATTTTTTGTTTCTTTGGCTTCCAACGTTTTTCTTTTTCTATCTCCTTTGGCTTTTTCTGCAATTTATTTTTGCTGTTTTCGGTCCTGCTTTTCAATTTCTTTAGTCTTAACTTTGGAGGTTAGACTACTAATTCAGATTTGTATCTTTCACTAAGGGAAATTAATGAGGCTTGCTTTAATTCGTGAAACAGGAGAAATATGTTTTATTAATTTACTTATTCAATTTTTTTTACAGATTCAGTAATTTCTTTTAAAAATATAGTTTTTGACTATTGCCAAAAATAGAAATCATTGAACAACCCAATTCTTGTTAGGGGGGTGCCAAGAATTGCATTCGATGCTTTAGATTGAAAATGCATTGACACTCCCTATTATTTATCAAATAAATTATCGTTGAATCTTAATTATTGTGTTAATAACAATTTTTACATTTTTTCGAAATTTTCAAAAAAAAATGTCAATTTAGTTAATTATAACGTTGCTGCGGGTGAATTGAAAATGCAATTGTCTAAAGGATTTCGTTAGAAAACAAGGCTTGCTTCGGGCCTTGGCAACAACAAGCAGGGTCTGACATTAATATGTGTTCTTCCCCCCCCCACTTTCAAAATTTCAAGGTTGTAGAACCCTCAGTACAATAGTAACTATTGTTCGAAGTTGACCGTCTACCTGAGCTCCGCCGCAATTATGTTGAGTGTAAAAGTAGAATGGCGCGTCAACTTGAAGTTTCTTGTGAAACTTGGAAAATCCGCTACAAAAACGTATAATTTGTTGAAGGAAGTTCATTGTGATAAGTGTCTATCTCGTATTCAAGTTTTCAATTGGTTTAACAATTAAAATGCGCGGGGGGGGGGGGGGTGCCAAGAATTGGTGCTCTTACCCTATGTGTTAAACTTTATGAGGTTTGTGCCATCTATGAATATTAACTTTTTCCAAAACAAAAAAATACGTATTCTTTTTTCTTGGATTCATACCTAAAATCGTTTGGCACGCTACTAATTTCGAGGAAAGTGTTTTTTGGTCATCCCTAACGAATACGTCTATAGCAGTTTCGTCACGGTTCTAATTCCTTTTTACTTTTATTTTCTTCGAAAAGCATCTCTCGAGAGTATCCCGAAACGTAATGGACTTCCACTAAGGGCCAGTGAGATGGATTTTATCGAACCCCCTCGACGGGCTAAAAGATCGTTTCCAACGATCAGATTATCTTCAAAATTCAGCCGACTGCCTCGACGATTCGTGGAGAATTTCAATGACTCTTCGTTATATTTCCAAGATCTCTCATCTCTGCAGAACTGTCTTACCTTATTGACTTTGACTTCAGAAAGTAACACTCAACTTGTATAATAAGATCTTGTTATACTTTCGCTCTGCTGAGTTTGTAAGTCTGAAGTCTCAGGACCTACTTTATGGAGACTGTGCAATCGTAAGCATCATTTTAACCCTCTTCTAAGCTTTAAAGAATAATCCACATTTGGAAGGAATTGAAAGTTTGTATTTGTGGATGTGGGTTATGGTGCCCGGAAAACACTTGAATTTTTTAACTTCGCAAACGCTACTTCCTATATTTCTTTATCTGGACAAAAAACATTGCTATACATTTTCTTTTTTTTTTGAAAAAATTGTTTAGAAGTTCCGCTAGGCCGTTTTAGGTGTGAAAATTAAATTAGACCTTTGGGTTCCCTTTAATAGCGAGCATGATGATGATTGAGGCATCTAGAGGAACATTCCATCTTCTAAAGCGAAGCGACTATATGAAATTGCTTCCTTCCATTGCCTAATCGTCCTCTGATTTTAACCATTGGACAACTGTATTTCTATGGGTCTTATAGAAAATAGCGAAGAAACCATTGAAGATTTAAAAGATAGAGAAACGGAAACGCCATGTTGCGATAAAACAACGCGATTTTGTAGTATACAGTCAAGAGAATACTCTCACTTTTAAAAAAAGACTCAACAACTGTCACTGGACAATTCTAGAAACATTCTGAATAAATCCCAAGTTCAGATCATTTTATTCTTTAATTGGAAATTAATTTACACAAATTCCAAATCATGACAAAAACTAAAGTCTTTATATCCAACTAATGATTCCATCCCAAATTCTGTTGTATCTAGCAAGATATCTTTTTGAATTAAGAGCTTTATCTTTCATGGAAAAAGTGAATGAAAAAATGAATCTTACATTTTATCAAAAATTCTTTTTGTAATGCAGCTGATCTGAGTTTTTTAGTAATTGAGTAAAAGTCTTTAACATTTCCAACAGATTTCCCACCCCAGTTTTCATCAATATTTTTGAAGCCCATAGCACCAAAAACGTTATTTTGAAAAAGGGTTTATTATTTTGTCGATTTGTTACTTCCCTTGGTGTCTGTGATGTAAAATTCATGAAATCGTAATCCAAATTGTTTATTCTTTTTCACTATTGAACTCACACAACAAGTACATTTAATGTTTTGAAATTATTACTCTTCGGTTCTTTTTTATGGAGACCGAAGCGAGATGCATTCTGTTTGATGTCGCGTCAAACACTAAATTCAAATGATTTCATGGAATTTATTCAGTTCATTTTGGCCTATTTAAAATCAAATTTCAGAAAATACCTACTTCTGACAAAATTATTTATTTCTTAAAGATTGAAATAAAATCTATTTGCTTAAGAAAATTTTTTGTGTACTGAAAAAGAACACCCAAAAATCATTGTAGTCTTTGAAATCAAGGTTTAGAAAATATCTACTTCGGACAAAATTATTGAGTTTTTATAAGTACCAGTATGACATTATGATTACATTCACAGAATTTTCAATAAAGTCAAGAATAGAGTAGATATAAAAAAATCTAAAATAGATACAGAAAAGCAAACAAGCATCTGAAACATTATATGATTATAGAAATTAGAAACATGGAGGTTAGTCGAAATACGGTACACAATGGTACATGATAAGATATGCACATATTGTTAATATGGCATCTTCCTCAGAATACCTTTTTTTGTAGGCAACGAGGGTATCGTTT
>JAUMHM010000079.1:1142559-1159744 GCA_032362435.1 Melikaiella ostensackeni | reverse complement strand
CGAAGCCAATTTAGACTTCCTCATCAGGGGTAATTTATAGGATAACTACAGTTATGGATAATAAAGCATATATTAATTGTGTATATGTGCATGACAGCTTTTCTTTGTAACCAAATTCAAATATATTTATTAAATTTATTGATATTATCATTTAATGTTACTTCATTATCTTTTATTGTTGAAGTCAAAACATATTTTCTTATTAATATGAAATATCTGATTTGGAAAAACCATGAAACTTGCATTCTATCAATAATTCCTTCTATAATGCATCCAATGTAAGTTTTTACTAAGTAAATAAATTCATGTAATACTCCTATACCGAACTTTCAGTAATATCTTTCATGAAATCACATTCCACCAAATTTTTTATCAATTACACTGAAAATTATATTAACAAAACATGAAAATAAGAGAAGATAAAACAATTTTTAAATATAACTTTCTGCGCATAATATTCAAAATTTTGTAATCCAAAGTTCGGCAAACACTTCACCGCAACACTAATTGAACAAAAATTACAGTTGTTTTTCAAAAATGTTTTTAAATTTTGTTTTACTCATATTTCTCTTTAAAGACAGAAGCATAAATCAACTTTTTTAATATGAAATTGGATGCATTACAAAAGGAATTATTGATAGAATGCAAGTTTCAGGGTTTTCCAAATCAGATATTTCATATTAATAAGAAAACATGTTTTGACTTCAACAATTAAAGATAACAAAGTAACTTTAAATAATAATATCCATAAATTTTATAAATATATTTGAATTTTGTTACAAAGAAAAGCTATCATGCACACATACACAATTAATACTATATATGTTTTATTATCCATAACTGTAGTTTATTATACATCTTGTCTCTAAAGAGCCGAAAAAACATGTAGCCTCAAAGTTTATTCTTTAATCTTTAACTTTTTGGGTGTTCTTCTTCGGAACACAAAAAATTTTCATAAGAAAATACCTGTAGATTTTATTTTGATCATTAAGAAATTTTAAAAGAGAGACATTAAGCAAAGATTGGTTCCAATCTGCAGGGTTGCCTATGAATACTTAAGATTTATTTCAATTGAGGTTGTTTATGATTGACTCAATTCACCAAAAGATATCTATTCTACTTAAATATACTCGAAAATTTTGAGATGGTCAGTAATTTTTTAGAAATGTGTTATTGGTTTTGATTATTACCTTTTTTTTGAAAAATAGAATAATCTGAATAAATTGGTTCTAAATCAACCCAAAAAATTTGATTTTGGCACTAAGATCTATTTCCTTCATTTCCCATGTTCTGTATACATAAATATTGTAATAATTTTTCCAGGTTTTTCAATTGTAAAACTTATTTGAATGTTAGCTTGGTACTTATCGAAAAATAAGGTTACCATGAGGTTTTACATACAATTTTCAATTTTATAACGTATTAAAATGTTAACCTAGTACTTATCAAAAAATTAGGTTGCCATAGGTTTTACATGCATTCATTAAATCAAATCATACCCTCGTTGTCTGCAAAAAATGGTATTCTGAAGAAGATGCCAAACTAATAATATGTGCATATTATGTGCCTTTCAGTACTTCATTTGCATTGTCCCTAATCTTATGATTATTTACAAATGTTAAATTTTTCATTTGTATTGCAAATTAGAATGTTAACCTGGTACTAATCAAAAAGTAAGGTTGTCATAGGTTTTACATTCATTCATTGGATAAAATTATACCCTCGTTGTCTACAAAAAATGGTATTCTGTAGAAGATGCCATACTAACAATATGTGCATATTATTTACCAGTGAATACTTTATTCATATTGTCTCTAATCTCATGTTCTTTACAGATATTGCATCTTTCATTCTCATTACAAATCAGAATTTTAACCTGGTTCTTATCAAAAAATGAGGTTGTCAATAAGTTTTTACATACATTCAGGGAAAAGAAACGATACCCTCGTTGCCTAAAAAAAGATATTCTGAGGAAGATGCCATATTAACAATATGGGCATATCTTATCATGTACCATTGTGTATTGTATTTTGACTAACATTAATGTTTCTAATTTTGCTAATTTTATTATTTTTCAGATGATTATCTGTTTTTCTGTATCTATTTTAGATTCTCTTAAATCTACTCTATTCTTGATTTTATTGAACATTCTGCAAATATAATCATACTCGTAATGTCATATTGGTATTTATAAAAACTAAATAATTTTGTCATAAGTAGGTATCTTCTAAATCTTGTTTTTAAAGTCTAAAATGATTTTTGGGTGATCTTCTTCAGTGCGTAAATTTCTTTCTCTGGTTCAAGTGTTCCTTGATTTTCGCAAAACATGAGAAATTTTCAGATGGGTTGGTTTAGACTCCTCATATTTAGTGTTTGACGCGCCATCAAACAGAGTGCTTTTCGCTTCAGTCTTCATAAAAAAGAACCAAAGAATAATAATTTTTTAAAAATTGAGTGTTTTTGTTGCGTGAGTTCAATAGTGGAAAAGAATAAACAATTTGGATTACGATTTCCTGAGTTTTCCATCACAGACGCCAAGGGAAGTAACAAATAGACAAAATAATAAACCCTCTTTTAAAAAAACTTTTTTGGTACTATGGACTCCAAAAGTATTGATGAAAATTGGGGTGGGGAATCTGTTAAAAATATTAAAGACTTTTACTCAATTACTAAAAAACTCAGATCAGCTGCATTACAAAAAGAATTCTTGATCAAATTTACGATTCATGGAGGTTTTTTCAAAAAAGATAAAGCTAATTATTTAAAAAGAGATCTTGCTAGATGCAACAGAATTTGGGGTGGAATCACTAATTGGATATAATGACTTTAGTTTTTGTCATGATTTGGAATTTGTGTGAATTAATTTCAAATTAAATGAAAAAATGATCTGAATTTGGGAATTATTCAGAATGTTTCGCCTATGCAAATATTTTTTAATTCTCAATTAATGAATGAAAGACGTACCAAAAAACCAAAACTTCTATCAATTAAATCTATTTCATTTTCAGGTAAAATTAATATTTTTATAATCTGACAATTTATCAATTTTATACCCGTTCTCTTTCCTATAAATTACCCCTAATGAGGAAGTCTAAGTTGGCTTCGAAACATGTCGGGTCCCCAGTAGTATAAAAAAGACGGAAAAATGAAAGAGTGTGAGGATGGTTTTGGTTGAATCTTTTTTTTCTCCCTCTTTTTTCTTCCTGTTGTGTACATTTATTGTACATCTGTCTCTAATGAGCCGAAAAAGCAAGTAATCTCGAAGTCTATTTCTGAATTGAGAAGTTTTTGGGTGTTCTTTTTTAGTACACAAAAAATTTTCATAAGAAATTAGATTTCATTTCGATCTTTAAGAAATTTCAAAAGAGAGTCATTGAGCAAAGATTGGTTCTAATCTGCAGGGTTGCCTATGTATAATTAAGATTTCTTCTAACTGAGGTCGTTAATGATTAACTTAATTTACCAAAAGATATCTATTTTACTTAAATATAATTAAAAATTTTGAGAACGCCAATAATTTTTTAGAAATGTGTTATTGGTTTGGATTATTACCTGTTTTTTTTTCGAAAAATGGATTAATCTGAATAGACTGGTTCTGGATGAACACACTTTAAAACTTCGTGATCGTATGATCGCTCACGCCTCTCTTTCCCTAATCTTTGCAATTATTTTCAATCCAGATTTCCAATTTTTTTTTTTTTAATTTTGAAATTTTCCAATCTTTCCAATTGCCTATTACGCAAAACGCGTCATCAATTTCACGAGGAGCAATTGGATGATAAATTATCGCTCAGTTACTTACTGATTTCGCTCATACCTATCGATTTTCATTGGGCGAGAAGATATAACATTCGCCTCATTGTCCACTTAGCTTGAGGTATTATTCGAAGAATGATTCGTAAACACACATAACTTCATAGCATTCATCCAGATCATGTTGTAATTAAGCTTAAATAATTTGAGTTTGTTTATGCTTTTTGAAATAATTAGATGGCAGTTATGTCCTGAAGTTGCCGATCACAAATACTTAAAGAGATGACAGACAATTTCTCTAAACAGGATTACACATATATACATGCGAGTACTTGTATTCCTGTTGCCGCTCTTGCAACTGAATAAGATATAAAGATCAACCTCTCTTTTGGAAAATTGCAACAAGGAGAAAAATTACTATTCAATAATGTTCGCCATTTTTTCTCTTTACTTCCAAACGGTAAACTGGTATAACCTTCCCCTCGATAAGCGGAACGAATCCAAAATGATCATTCAATTTATAGCAAGTACACCAGGGTTAAATAAATCCACCAACCTGAATAACTCTAGGATTTTGAAATCTCGATTTAAACGATTTATGAGCTTTGGATTCATTGAGAAAAATAGACTTCAACTCCGCATCATCAGATCCCGTAAGCGATGTTGCGAACGGTCCAACCTCATCTACATGAGCAACACGCTCAACATTTATTAATTTTTCTGTTGTTTAGTGTTTTCATATTTCTGATATTAATCTCCCTATTCATGTTTGCATAAGAAGTATTATTAGACATTAATTTTTCAGATACACATTATAAGTAAATAATATTATTATCATCAATCAATTAAGAAAGGAAGCCATCACTTTTAGAGAGGATACTAGTATCAGGAATGTCATATTTATACCCTCCCTCTTATAAATCAAGTTCTTCTGAATTGCAATCATCATACGAAACATAACTATACAATAAATTCAACAATTCCTTTAAAAAAGAACTGTTAATATCATTAAAGAGACTGAAAGCACGAAAGTTCGTCTTCTCTTTTTCGGTTCTAACGAACAGTTCAGTATTCATTATACGAGTACTTTCATTATTTGCATCGTGCAAAGAACATGTGTTCGTAAGTGATGCATGACTTATTAAATTGTAATTAGATTTTTGATACAACATATCAACTACAGTTTGATTTTATATATTGTCAAGAATTTTATCAGTTTCTTTGATTATGCTACTGTTACGTTTGATTAATTGAAAATATATAGAATAATTTTTAGCAGAAGCATTAACCCTTTCTGACGAGGCCTGATCGAACGAGACCAACGGATTCGGAATCAGTGTACGATTAATAAAATAGAATAGTTCTGATGAACAATGATGACATTATTACTTATCATCGTTTTTTTTTCAAAAACAATCGAATTACATGAATTTGGAATGACAAGAAAAGGTACGTGAGAATATTTTTTTAGCTATACAAACTCTGGTTATAACTTTTTTACTAACTGCAATTGGTCTTTTACTCAATGAATTATATGAACTGATTTTTTTACAGACAATTCTATGATCTTGCATTCACAATCAGAACCAAAAATTTCAGGTATTAGAAAATTGAAGACAAAATGCAACTAAAATTTGATTGTTAAGTTTAGCGGAGCTCCTGTGAGGTACATCTCCTTTGAAATGGAAAATTGGAAGATCATACGTGCGTGAATCACTTTTGAAATCAATTTCATTTTGCCCAGAATCATCAATAAGTATTTGATTTTTGAATCATTAAGTCGTTCCTTTTTCATAGCATAATATTCATAAACGCAAGGTTGATAATTAACATTCAGTGTTTATGTGATCAATTTTATTATTTTTGCAATAACGATTAGCATTTCTATTTTGTAAGTCCATGTGATATTGAGTCTCTTCAAAGTAAATCGTATCTAATTCAACTAAAAATCAAAAAATGTTATTAATATTCCTAAAATCAAGGGCAATCAATGCCTCGCAAACGCGAGTTGGCATTTGTTGTATCATCGTGTAATGTTTTGCATATGGTTTAATAGCAGGTTCAAAATATTCAGATTCTTTGATTTGTTTCCAGAAATATGATTGGAGATTATATTTATTTTCATCATATCGTTTCGACAACCGAGCAGACTTCAATTTGACTTGCATGAGTATTGAACAGAGTTCCTCCAGGAAAGCTTTTTTGAATTGATCAAAAGTTTCAAATTTATGCTGATGATATTATATCAAATCTTCGCTCTACTTCCTAGGAAAAAGCCTAAAATGTTCAATTTCCCTGTTTCTGTAACACCTTTTATTTTAAAATAACGAATAAGAATTTTTTTGAATTCTCTTGGATTCTGCTTTTCATCTTTGAATTTTGGAGCTACAATTTTCAAATTACTTTGCTGCAAGTATTTATTCATAACATTGACCAACTGAAAACCGATATCCCCCTGAGTTACTGTTAATGGCAGACAATTTCCTCAAAAACTAAACTGATACAAACTATGTAAAATTCATTAACTAGATCAATAGTATATTTATAAAATAAGCAATATTATTCAGAGTGAACAAAAGATATCAATCATAAGTGAGCAGCATAAAAAATAATGATTAGAGGCGAAATATCACACACATTCAGTCATCTAACCAGCTTCAATTAGAATCATTATAGTATAGCTCACAAATGAAAAGATTAATTTAGAAGAGCGATCGCGATAAATTGCACAATAATAAATGTCAAAAATAAAAAGTGTTACTTCAAAATAATTGTTGAAGAATAGAAATTAGACCTTTGGTTTTCCTTTAGTAGCAAATATGATGATTATTCAGGCATATAGTGAAACAATTCACCTTTTGAAGCAAACTGACTATATGAAATTGCTTCTTTCTATTGTCTAATCATCCTCTGCTTCGAATCATTGGACCTTTGAATTTCTATATGTCTCATAGAAAATAGCGAATGAACCATTGAAGATTAAAAAGATAGAGAAATGGAAACGCCGCGCTGCAATTAACAAACAACATAATTTTGTGGAATACAATTAAGAGAACTCTCATAATTTACAAAAAGACTCAACAATCGTCATTAAACATACCTCATCGATTTCCTCTGAGTACGAGGAATACGGCTTTACAATATAAATGCCCACATGAGCCAAACACAGTTAACACTTTAAAATTTCATGATCGTATGATTGCTCACGCCTCGTTTTCCCTAATCTCTCCAATGATCCCTACCAATTGCCTATTACGCAAAATACGTCGTAAATTTTACGAGGAGCAATTAGACGATAAATTATCGCTCAGGTATTCACTGATTTCGCTCATACCTATTGATTTTCTCTAGGTGCGAGGATATGAATAATTCACCAAATTTCTAGTCACCTTTTCAATAAATTGAAAAAGAAAACCCAAGGGTTATCTGCTATTGAATTTAGGTTTATAAGAACTTCTGAATTTTTTTGAATTCTTTTGAGTTCACCCTGGATTTCTTGTAATTCCTTCGAGATTCACTAAAGTCTTGTGAATTTTATCAGATTTATTTTCACTCTCATTTGCCACAAGCCAATAAATAATATTTATAAATGAATTATTACAAACAAAGTATGACTGAAAGAAGTTTGAGGAAATGAATTATGACGTATTTAATTGGACTTACCGGTTTGTTGAGTAGATTGGAGATTTAACAAGGTTAAGAGGATGTTTAATCCTGGCAACCTTCCGCGTGTGTGTCAATTAGGAGAGATTGTAATCCGGAGATAATTATTTGTAATCCAGAAATAAGTTTTTATGAGCCAGAGATAAGTATTTGCAATCCAAAGATAAGTATTTGTAATCCAGAAATTTGGAGACTGGCAAGTCCCAACTTGGACTTTATGTTACAAACACTATGACACAATCGGAGATTGAATTGAATGAATCAGACCATTACGAGTAATGATCTGAAAATGCGCCTAAGCATTTCTTTTTTTTAAAACAATTTGATGAAATGCCTCAAAATTAAAAGTGAATTTAAAAGACTTCACGGTGAATTTAGAATGTTCAAGAGGATGCAAGGAACTTAAAACAATGAAAAGAACTCAGGACAAATAAAAATGAATTCAGGATGAATTCTTGATGATTTTAAATATATTCTTAAAAAAAATTTAATATAAAATGTTCCATTGATTTCAGTTTAATTTTTTAGAGAATTTACGAGAATTCAAGGAAAGCAGACGAAATCCAAACGAATTCAAGATGTGTTTCAAAGAGATCAAAGTGAGGTAAAAAAATTTAAGAGAATTAAAAAAAATTCAAAGGAATTCAAGAGAATTCAAGAAAATTCAGGAATAGATATAGACTTGAATTCAACAGATTTAATGAAATTCGTACGAAACCAGAATAAATTATGAAAAATTCACGCTGATTGAAAAATTATTGAAGTGAATGATACAAAAAAAAATTAATTTCAGAAATCAAATTCAAAAGGAATAAAAATTTACATTCTTCTTCAACGCCGAAAATTTAAGTTTAGTTTAATTTCATTCAATTTCATTTGATTTAATTTGGTGGATGCATATTTAGTTTTTTAATCTCCAAGAATTTCGCAGTGAAAAACTTAGAATATAAGAAATGTCCATTGAATTCAGATAAATAGGTGTGAATAAAAATCTGCCAAAATTCAGAACAATTCAAATGAGTTCAAAAAAATTGAGGGCAAATTAACAAAGTTAAAGTGAATGCTACGAGATTGTCTAAATTATAGAAACTAAATAAAAAAAAAATAATTTAAAAAATAAAAATTTAAACTCTTCTTTGACGTCCAGCATTCAGATTTAATATAATATAATATAATATAATATAATATAATATAATTTAATTTGGTCGTTGGATTCTTTGTCCTTTTCATTTCCAAGAATTTCTTAGTTAAATTTGTATCCAAATTTGGTTCTTGGATTCTTCAATTTCCAAGATATTCGTAATAAAATTTTATAGTTCCCAGCGACCAAATTAGATTAAATTAAATTAAATTAAATTAAATTAAATTAAATTAATTAAATTCAATTGAATTGAATTAAATTAAATTGAATTAAATAAAAATTTAATGTTGGACGTTGAAGAAGAGTTTAAATTTTTATTTCTTTTTAAATTTACTTCCTTTAATTTGGACAAACTCGTAGCATCCACTTAAATTTTGCTAATTTTTCCTTAATTCTTTTGAATTCACTTGAAATGTTCTCAATTTTAGCAGATTTTTATTCACACCCATTTATCTGAATTCAATGGATTTTATTTTATTTTGAAAATTTTACTGCGAAATTCTTGGAAATTAAAAAACTAAGTGTGCATCGAACAAATTAAATCAAGTGAAATTATATGAAATTTAAATGTTGGGCGTTAAAGAGGAATGTAAATTTTCATTAATTTTGAATTTAATTTCTAAAATTAAAATTTTTCCGTACCATTTACTTGATTTATTCCAGATTCAGCCTGAATTTTTTTAAATTCATTTTGGTTTCGTATAAAATTCATTGAATCTATCAAATTCAAATCTGTATCTATTTCTGAATTTTCTTGAATTCTTTTGAATTCCTTTGATTTTTTTAACTCTCTTGAATTAGTTACCTCACCTTGAATTCTTTGAAACTCATATTGTATTCGTTTGAATTTTGGCTGATTCTCTTGAATTCTCGAAAACTCTCCCAAATATTACTAAAATCAATGGAACATTTTATATTAATTTTTTTTTCTCAATTTATTCAAATTCATTCAGAATTAATTCCGAATTCATTTTTATTCACCCTTAGTTCTTTTAATTCTTCAAAGTTCTTTGGCATTATCTTGAACTTTTCAAATTTACCCCGAAGTCTTTCAAACTCACTTTGAATTCTTAGACATTTCATTAAATTCTTTGAAAAAAAAAACAAAAGAAATGTTTAGGGGCACTTTCAGACCATTACTTGTAATGAAATAACAAGCTTTCATATTCTAAGCCCGAAAATATCTTAAATTTTTCTCTGTTTATTTCATAAAATTAAGAGCTTATTCCTTAGTAAATAACAAATCTTTCCTAGGGATGAAAACATTCTTTGACCTAAAACTTGTATTTTTTCTAAATTGAAAGCTAGGAAAATTAATTTTCAGACCAAAAGCAGCCTAACGGAACCTATAAACAATTTTTAAAAAGTAAAAAAATTGTGGCAGTATTTTTTCATTCAAATATTGAAATTTGGAACTAATATTAATAGAATATTAAGATTTGGAAGCAATTGTAACATCGAAAGCACTTCTGCTTTCAAAAAATATGTAGAAAATTGCAGAAATTCTAATTTGTACGAAATCTCAAGTTTGTAGTGCGCAAAGTTGGTGTAACCATATCTGGACAAAATCCAATTGAAAGTAGTTTTGAATTCCATACATCTAAATTGTTTTAGTCAGTATATTTTATCCACTGTAGACAGTTCTATTCACAATATCAAATTCTTAACAGAATTAAAAATCACCCTAAAATTATAAGTCGAGTGATTCATACCTCTCAAATATTTTAATCTCTAATCAAAAAAAAGTTTTATATTCTACTTTTTCGAGTTTCAAGATTAGAAAAAATATATATTTCAATACACATTGAAATAATGAAAATCACGACTTCATTAATGGAATTCTTCTTAGAAAGCTTCCAAAAAAACAATAATAATAATAAAGTAAAGTTTCAAAGTCAAAATTCTTCTAATTTGTTTAAATTTTCGAAATTCGTATAGATTTCAAAATTTATACAAATTGAAAAGGCTTTTATATAATAGATTATATATTATAGATTATGGATTACATAGAAATTTATATGGATTTCAAAAATTTACACAACTTGGAAACTTAAAACTTAAAAAAGTAAGATGTGAAGCATTTTTTGATTAGAGGAAATTAAAATAGTTGATGGGTATGAAATACTCGAATAATAATTCAAGGAAAATTTCAAATAAAAAAAAATTAAATTAAAAAATTACTGAAATCCAAGGAATGCTGTACTGAAAACGTCCAATCAAGTATTTCTTTGATCGAAGAACCTTCTTATTATTTCAAAATATAATGTTTTTAAATGAAAAAACCATTCATGTTATAAGAAAAATTTCTTTCGATTAAAAAAGTATTTGATTGGACGTATTCAGTATTACATTTCTTTGAATCAACTAATCTTTTTTCTCATTGTAAGAGTCTTCTAAAATTGTATGGTCTCAGTTTTTGATGTTTTTTAAAGTATGCAATTTTATTTTATAAATTGTTTCCAATTACAATTATTCTTGCAAATTTGTTGGTAATTCAATCGTCCTCTTCTCAACCTTATAAATTTTATGTTATTAAAGTAGAAATCACTAAAGCTTATTTTGGAATTTACAGTGTTACAAAATAATTTGTATTATTAAATGAATGCTTTTATCAAACTGGTTAATTTCACTCACGTAGACAAACGATAATTGTATGAAATTATTTCCATACTATTTATTGCATAATTTGATCCATTAATGAGTTATTAAATCATCTGAAAGCGACGCGCAGATTAGCCCCAAAGGAAATTTTCTGCTAATTAAAGTCGATATGCTCCACCATTAGTAATATCAAATTTTCATATAATTAACCAACAAAGTCAATTTGATGAATAACCTTATTCAATTATGAGCTTGCGATGAAAATTTATAATTTCTAACCTTACTTCCAATTCGTGTCACAATATTCTGAATGAAAATAATGACTGTTATAATTCAGACATTCAGTGCGGATATCAATACAAATTGTGTATTTCCACTACCTTGTGAAATGGATAAGGATTATTGAGGACGCACATTGCATCCAGAACGTACTGAAACAACAAGCTTACTAGACCGAATTGATGTTACATAATTCAAGCAAAGCCTTCCTTTGATTATGATGTATTCTGGGATAATGGATGTTCGAACTCACAGGTCACTCCAAAATATTGAGACTGGGCTAATAATACCGAAGGATAATACAAATAGTATAGTTAGAATCAAGAAGCAGGCTAGTCATACTAAAAATTTGGTAGAAAAGCACGCATAATCAAGTCTACAAAAAATTTCGAATGACTGACTAAATTCGTATATACGGTACTGCAAGAGTTTCTAAGAATTATTTTTGATTAATGTCTATTTCTTCTAAACCTGCTTTATAATTCAAGTCAATTCAGGTTCATTGATATACAAGACTTGCTTCAAGGAATTAGATTGACCTAAGATTGTCACTGTTATTGGATGTCCGACCAAAGTCGGAATTTACTACTTGGTTGATAAAACACTGTTTGTACTACTTATTTCTATTTTTTGATTTTTGATTATATATTACTTTGAGCCATATCTTTCTTATGAACGTGTTGTAGAAGAAGTCTGTACAAACTCTGATTTTTCTACTTGGTTGACTAAATATGATTTATGCTACTGATTTCTATTTTCGATTTCTCACTGAATATTACTCTAAGCTATATCTTTCTATAAAATGTAGTGTATAAGGTATCTGGACAAACTCTGATTTTACCACATGTCTGACTAAATATGATGTATACTACTGATTTCTTTTTTTCGATTATGGAACGTCCATTAATCACGTAAGGATGATTTTCAAAATTTAAGAACCTCTCCTACTTTTTGTAAGGATTCGTCAGATTTCTGTAACCTTCCCTACCCCCTTCTTACGTTAGATTTTATATTTATAAGCACTCAATATATCAATAATATATCAATCATTTTCACTATTAACGAGATTTCAAGGGACTTCAAGGTATTTCAAAGAACTACAAAGTAGTTCAAAGAGTCACAAATTTTTTACGATACTTAACAAAATTTCCAAGGGTTTTTAGTGATTTCAAGGGATTTTAAAAAGTTCAAAGGGATTACAAAGGATCTAGGGTTACGAGAGGTTTCACAGATTTTAAGTGATTCGATAAGATTTCAAGAATCTAAAGAAATTACCTAGTACAATTTCGAAGAGTATCTCGATTTTTTACGGGATTTTACAAGATTACGAGGGATCTAAAGGAGTTTAATTAGAATCAAAGAGATTTTAAGAAATCTTAAGAGGTACCGAAGGATTTCGATGGATTTTTAGGGATTTTTGGGGATTTAAGAGCATTTAGGAAGATTTCTACGAATTATAAGATTTCAGAAAATTTTACGTGAATTCAAATTTCTTTGAAAGATTTTATCAGATTTTAAGAGATTCAAAGCGGACTCAACGATTTCACGGGATTTCCAAGGATGTCTATAGATTTCCAAAGATCCCGAAGTATTGCTACGGATTTTAGAGGATTTTTTAAGATTTTGAAAGATGCAACGGAATTTTACAGAGTTTCCGAATTTTATAAAGGATTTAAAGGGATCTAGAGGAACTTCAATGGCTTTTAGAAGATTTTGATGTATTTTAAAGTATTATGAAGGATCTTGAGCAATCAAAATTGATTTCCGAGGATAAAAAAGGATTTTTTAGTGTCAGAGAATTTGAATTGAATTTCAATTTGGAAGATTTTCAAAGATTTCAAAGTTTTTCACAGTATATCTACGGAATTTAGAGAATTTCGTGAGACTTTGAAAGATATGCTTAGGACTTTCCCCTTTCTGATTGAATATCACTTTGAGCCATATCTTTCTCATAAGGTAAAGGCCCCGGTTCGTAACTTCTAAGAAGCTGGAAAGAATAAAATCCTATTCGGATACCTCAAGCAATATTTGAATGCAATAAACTTTCTTCTTACGTAAAGAATAATCTATTTTCAATCGGAAGTGCCATTGAAAGCAAGTTTAAGAATGCATTAATCAAATAATCCAGAATTTGGAAGAACATATCCTATGTGCTGGTTCGTAACCCCCGAAAGTCCTCTTTGAGCCAGTTCGTAACTCAATGATTAGTCGGTTCGTAACCGGCTATACTCAATTCATTTCACAATTTTTGAGCCTTTGTTTGAAGGCGTTGATTTTTGGGATTCGTCAAAGTTGACATTAGCTGGCGTCAACAGCAAATTACGCCAAGTGCGTCAATTCGTATACTAACCTCATAATCGATTCGAGGAATGTCAATTTCTAAATGACGCATTTATTCTTTGTTTTTGATCAAAGGTAAAAGTTAATATAGATATTTGAAGAATATAATTGAAGTGGAGATCTGCCTCAGTGTTTTAACGATATATGTCATATTTGAATTTTTATAAGAGTTTTTGCCAGAGGGATTACAGAAGCGTCACTGCTGATATTTCGGTTCCCGTTCGTAACCGACTGTGCCGGTTCGTAACCCCCGAAAGTCTTCTTTGAGCCAGTTCCTGACCCAATGATGAGCCGGTTTGGATTCGGCAGTGGAAAACATTTCAAATTTTTTTTGACTATTTTTATAGACTATATTCAATTAGTATTACAATTTTTTAGCTTTTGCTTGAAGAAGCTGATTTTTTGAGACTTGTCAAAGTTGACACGAACTGGCGTCAACAGCAAATTACGCCAAGTGCGTCAATTCGTATACTAACCTCACAAACGATTCGAGGAATGTCAATTTCTGAATGACGCATTTATTCTTTGTTTTTGATCAAGGGTAAAAGTTAATATAGATATTTGAAGAATATAATTGAAGTGAAGATCTGCCTCAGTATTTCAACGATATATATCATATTTTAATTTTTATAAGAGTTTTTGCCAGAGGGGTTACAGATGCGTCACCGCTGATATTTCGGTGCCCGTTCGTAACCGACTCACAAATTATTGTATTTCGACATGAAAAGCTACTTACTCAAATGATTGCACTCGAAACAAGACAGACATTATCACTGTCCGCTGCATTGTCACATTTTTTACTCACAATACGCCGAGCTGTTAAGTTTCGTGGAGCCATTTTATGCTGGTCTTATAATCAGCTGGTATGAAAGTACATTGTGCCACGGCGGACGGCAGAGCGCGACGTTTTTATTTATTTTTTAATTGATGTACGGGAAATAGCGCCTATCATCTCATATCAGTTTTGTACATTTTCATTTTTACTTTGAATAGAAATTCACATCAGCCAACAGTTTCTATTGTATTATATAAAAAATCAATTTATACGCTTGCTGGGTTACGAAGTGGTCGGGGGTTACGAACCGGGGCCTTTACCTTAAACGTGCTGTAGAAGGGGCTTGACGAGCGCTGATTTTTCTACATGTCTGACTAAATATGATATATACTACTGATTTATATTTTCCGATTGGGGAACGTCCATTAATTATGCAAGAATGATTTTCGAAATTTAGGACCCTCTCCCCCCATTGTAAAGATTCGTCAGATTTTTGTGACCCCTCCCCATTTTTAGGTGAGACTTTATATTTGTACTCAGTTTATCAATAACATATCAATTATTTTTACTATTGACGAGATTTCAAAGAATTTTAAGGTATTTTCAAGGACTACAAAGTATTTCGAGGAATTACAAATTTTTTACGATACTTAACAAGATTTCCAAAGATTATTAGTGATTTGAAGGGATTACAAAAGGTTTAGGGTATTTGAAACGATTCCAAGGAGTTCCGAAAGGTTTCACAGATTTTGAGAGATTCGATAAGATTTCATGATTTTAAAGCAATTACCTAGTAAATTTGGGAGAGAATCTCGATTTCTTGAAGTGATTTTACAAGATTTCAAGGTATTTCAAGGAGTTTGATCAGAATCAAAGAGATTTTAAGTGATTTTTAGAGATGCTGAAGGATTTCGATGCATTTTTAGGGAATTTGAGAGATTTAAGGGAATCAAGAAAGATTTCTGCGGATTATTAAGTATTCTAAGGGATTTGAAGGTATTTCGAGAGACGAGTATTTTCACGAATTTTGAAGGATATCCAGAGATTTCAATAAGATTTGGAAAATTTGAAGGGATTTGAAGGAACAACATAAGATTTTGAAAGATTTCACGTGATTTTAAAGGATTTTGAGGAATTTTAACAGATTTAAAGAGATTTACAGCGGTTTTGATAATTTCACAAGATTTCCAAGGATTTTAAGAGATTTCAAAAGATTACGAAGTATATCTACGGATTTTAAAGGATTTCGTAAGATTTTGAAAGATTTAACGGAATTTCAAAGGATTTCTGAATATTAAGTCTTGTAACATTTCAAAGGATTTTGAGGGGATTCGATGAATTTTTGGAGATTTAAAGCGGTTTAAATTATTTCACGGGATTTCCAAGGATTTTAAGAAATTGCAAAAGATTCGAAAAGATATCTACGGAATTTAGAGAATTTCGTAAGATTTTGAAAGATTCAACGGAATTTCGAAGGATTTCCAAATATTATAAAGGATTTCAAGGATCTGGGAGGAATCGTAATGGATTTTAAAAGATTTGAAGATATTTTTAGGGGTTTCAAGAGTAGAAGGGGGCCGGACAAACTCTGATTCTCCTACTTGTCTGACTAAATAAGATTTACACTAATGATTCCTTTCTTTCGATTAGGGAATGTCCATTAATCACGTAAGAATGATTTAGGAAATTTTAGGACCCCCCCCGCCTGTTTTGAGGATTCGTATGATTTTTTACTCCCCCCCCCCCCCTTCCTTACGCAAAACTTTATATTTTTACTCAATATATCAACAATGCATCAATCACTTTCACCGTAAACGAGATTTCAATGGATTAAAAAGTATAACAAAGTGTAAAAAAATTTCGACGTCATTTTCCGCGGATTAGGAAGTATTTTAAGGGATCTTGAGGTATCTCAAGCGACTTAGAAATATTTTAAAAAGTCACGGGATTCCAAAGAAATTTAAAGTATTTTAAGAGATATCGAATTTCACGAATCTCACGAATTTTGATGAATATCAGGAGATTTTGATCAGATGTCGAAGATTTGGAGGGATTTGAAGGAATGTTGTCAGATTTTAAGAGATTTCATGTGATCTTGAAGTATTCTAAGCGGCTTCAATGGATTTTGGGATATTTAGAGCGGTTTCGATGATTTCACGGAATTTCAAAGGATTTTGAGAGATTTATATTTAGGGGGATTTCAACGTGTTGTAGACGGAGTCTCACCAAACTTTTATTTTACTACATGTCTGTCTGAATATGATTCACACAACTGATTTCTTATTTCCGATTCCTGATTGAATATTACATTGAGCCATATCTTTCTTAAAAACGTACTGTAGAAGGTATGGGCTTACTCTGATTTTTATGCTTTTCTGACTAAATACGTTTTATACCACTGATTACTATTCTCTTATTTCTATTTCAATTTCACATTGAGCCATATCTTTCTTAAAAACGTACTGTATAAGACATGGGCTTACTCTGATTTTTATGCTTTTCTGACTAAATACGTTTTATACCACTGATTACTATTCTCTTATTTCTAATTCAATTTTACATTGAGCCATATCTTTCTTAAAAACGTACTGTAGAAGGTATGGGCTTACTCTGATTTTTATGCTTTTCTGACT